>JAVJIF010027872.1:0-64818 GCA_038442645.1 Agave tequilana
CTTATGAAGCATAAATGTTCACGCCTAAAGTGGTTTTATATATATCCTTAGTTTGTGGCCTTGTTTGCTCGAGTTTTAAGTCTTAGGGTGTTTTCTCACCTGGTGCCCTTAAATCGTTCGGTTTGGAATCATCGACCTAACACTCATTACATGGACAAAATAAAAGCTTAATAGAACTAGGAAATATTATTACTATAATAATATATAAATAAAGATAAAATTATGAGGTATAAGAGTTGGAGTTGAAAATTTCTAAGTCAAAAATATACGGTCACAAAGATGCATATGATTTAGAATAAAATAATAGACTAAGTGAGAAATTCAGTTTTAATTCTAATATAAATTGATAATAAATACTTGCATTGAGACTAAGTATAGAAATGAATAATTTAATAATCCTAAGACTTATAGATTACTTGATTTCTTCAACAATTATTTTAAATATTCTTCTCTTTCAAAATAAATTTTAAAAATACTAACATTTTATTTTTCCTTTTTTATGGATTTCGTGGGTGTAATCCACTGAAAACCCTCACGAGACAACACTCGTCCTCTAAGGGTAACCTAGAGGTTAACTGCTTGTTGCACGTGTTAAGTGCAATCGTAATACCTACGAAAGTAATATTAGGATAGTTACATTAGTTTTTTATTTATTTTTACTTGAGGACGAGCAAAAAGATAGGTGTGAGGGTGTGATTGGTCATCACTAATGCATATTATTATTCACATTTTCATGCTAATTTTTGTTAAAATATTAATACTTAATTCATTTATTATTTAGTGATGTGCAGGCCTCCATAATCCAAGAGAAAGCCTAAAAGAAGTCCAAAAGCCCACAAGAATTATGAAAATAAAGATTAATTGGGAAGATAAAGGAAGCATCTTTTCTCTCTCATTTAAATTGGGTTTTAAATTAATTTAATTTAAAATCTAAAGGAGAAAATGATAAAATAAGATGAATTCTCATCCCAATAAAAGATATAGTTGGACTTCTATTTAAATCTGCCTTCTTGCACCATAAGATGAAGATAAAGAGGAGAAAATCTGAATTTAACGGATTTAGAGATAACTTGATCTCCAAGTTATCTAAGAAATCGTCATATTTTGAAATTTAGAGATAAACTGAAGATTCCGAACATAGATTACCAGATGGACGGACCAGAGAAGGCAACACACCAAAGCACATGGCCAGAATCCACACTTATGCTGCAGAAATGCGGCAAAAGCTGCGTTTTCGCGGCCCTTTGGCAACAGCTGGTGTGGCAGTTGAGGTGCAGTGTTGTACTGGGACTCTACTTCTTAAATCCTCTATAAATACCCCTATAGAGCAATAAAAGAGAGGCAGATCTTATAAGCTCAAGTTTAGAGTATTCTTTAGATCCACTTTTTTTCTATATTTTACTTGTATTTTTCTAGTTTTTCTATTTGAAGAAGATTTGAAGAGAGGAGAAGGTTTTGTACTGAGCTGGTGACAGATTCAATAAAAGGTCCTTATTTTCTTTCAATCTCCTTTATTGCTATTTTTATTTGTGTTTTTTTATTCTAATTTCATCTCTTTTATGTAATCTTTAAATACCATGCTTAATTTCACCATGAATATGTGTAACTCTCTCATAGCTTGTTAATCTCTCCACCAACTAAAACCAAGATCTATGAAAATAAATTGATTGAACTCTATGCATATTGGAAACCCTAGGGTTAGTAAATAATTCTTGAAGATTAGTAGTTAATTGAGTTAAACTAGTTTTAGAGTATACTATTTAATAGTTATTTTTGGTTTATACTTATATACTTTGATGGGTTAACGTTAAGTTAAAACTACTTTTCTTTTTCTATACTTTGAGACTTCGATGAACCAATGCTAATTTTAATTAGTATATTATAATCAGGGTTTACTTTCTACCTTACTTTTATTTCTTGAATTTGACTTAACAATCTAGGGTTAATATTTATAAGTTCAATATGATATTTATTCTTGATAGATTAGTGTTTAGTTGTGGTAGATGATTAGTTGGCTATGCCTATTCTTTCTATTTAAAACCTTTTCTTACAATCATAATGCTTTTTTTTCCCTAGCTGTTTGTTAGAGAATTCGTTCCAAAAAGCTTCCATCGCATCCTTCCCTATGGATCGACCTGTCTAGCCCCTACTACGCGGTTACATTTTGAAGAGACTAAGAACTTTCTAACTTTAACCTTTTCTATTTTCAATTGAATTTCTCTTACTTAATCACTATGGGCCTCAACTCTTATCTGGAGGAATTAAAAGGAGAAGTTTTAGAGCCCTTAATAAGGAATTCGGCTTCAACTCCTTGCTTTAAGTAGACCATTTGGATTGTTTGCTTTAACTTGTTGCATTTCGCATTTGATTAGCATCATCACCTATTCACTCCCCTCTAAGTAATTTTCAATTGGTATTAGAGCATTGGTGTCACGTCCCGCTTCCCAAAATATGTGGAAATGGAGTCGCGACGAGAGTCGGTGACGTATATTCGCGGGGACAATACCCCACGCATATACGCTAAGCCTAAAATAACCTGAGCAAGCTATATAATCACTATGATGACATGATAACACTGCAATGTTACATATAAATAACCACACATGATAACAGATAAATAAAAAAAAAGTAATGCACTTTATATATCAGGAATCACAAGAAACGACAGGAATAAATAAATGAGAATACCGTTATAGATCAAAGAGAACTCAATGCTCTTCAGAATGCCTGTGATCTTCTCTAAATACTTGATCAACAATAAATAGCCCCAGATCTGGATATGCAAATCCAGAGAGTCAGAACTCCTAGTGAATGTATAAAAATAAAAGAAAAAGTGCATGTGCATATAAATGTGAGTAGACTATGAAACATATATACTGAAATAGAATAGAAATAACATATAAAACATGAATAGAAAGGAATAAAGCCAGTCAGTACAAAATTAGATGTCCAATCAGGTGTCAGGTGTACAGTCAGGTGTCTATCATAGTCTATAAATCTGATGGATAAAGTCAGTCAGTGCTATAATCAGATATACATCTGGTCATTGGTATAATCAGATGCCTACAATCATCATATATATATAAAGTTCAGTCTACAATGTCATTGTAAGATTTTAGTTTTGTTATTAATAATGTCAGCGAACACCAATTGCCACTTGCAGCAGACGCATCCCATACTACGCCTACCACACGTGTTAATCAGGATCCTAAGTTATTGAAACTGATTGGTTGGAGACATTGCCCATACTTTAGGTGGGTCCCGTACATACCCGGGACCAAGGCTCCAGATGCTTGGCACTGAACCAA
This sequence comes from Agave tequilana, assembly GCA_038442645.1. NCBI lineage: Eukaryota > Viridiplantae > Streptophyta > Magnoliopsida > Asparagales > Asparagaceae > Agave > Agave tequilana. Next base: position 3,309 of record JAVJIF010027872.1, read on the forward strand.
GACCGTACCGCTAAGACTCAGTAACAGTAATAGTAACAGTGGTAATATCAGATGGATGCCAGTCATCCCCAGGAACCCTACAGTGGAACTCTCATTTTGGCTGCGCAACCTGTATCCTAGGTCCACCCAAAATATAGACGCCATCTCCTCCATCAATTTTCCCAATCTCAGTGTAAGTTGTCGTTTTATATTATTATTTAATTCAATTAAATCAATCAATATTCATGTTACCTAGAATACTGGGATGATGCAGTGACATTAACAGTAACGGTAATCATCTACACGGTGAATGATAGGTAGTAAAAAGTGCATATTTATCACTACATTTACTATCACATTTTCATATTTATTCCTATAATTTTGCACTATTACTAATGTTTTATTATTTATTGTGTGCAGGCCTTGAGTAATAAAAAATAAAGAAATAAAAGCCCAAAAAGCCCATGTCCAAGCCAATGCAAAAGTTGCAATTACCAAATGTCAAAATTGCAATTACCAAGTGCAAAAGTTGCAAATTACTAAAAGAAGAGGAAAGGGATAGACTTCTATCCAACCCTAAATGCTTGCAGGACAAGGATAAAGATAAAAGGAGGAGAGTGCAAAGATAAAATTCATTTTAAAGAGATTTGGATTTAGGGTAACTTGCTTCCCAAGTTATCACAAATATTCAAAATAAAGAGTCGGTATGCCAAATCTAGAAGGACAAACCAGATGGACGGACCAGAGGAGGCCACGCGCGAAAGTGCGTGGCCAGAAGACAATCTTTGGCCGCGAAAACGGCCAGAGCCGCGTTTCCGCGGCAATCTAGATAAGAGAGACGTTCAGTTTTCGTCGAGGAGTCGTACCGGGACTCTACTTCTTCCAGCTCCTATAAATACCCCTGCAGAGCAACAGAGAAGGGCGTCCAGTACAGTCCAGGGGAAGACAAAAACTAATTTAGGGTTTTCTTAGGCTAGTTTGTAGATTAGGTTTTATTTTCTTTTTTGTAATTTTTAATTTTTTTTATAACTGAGAGGAGAGGATACTTTCATGGAGGAAGGAGATCAAACTTGTAGTGAAGGTGACAATCGGTGTAAGTAATCTTTTCTTCTATTGTTAATTGAATCAAATCAAAGTTTATTTCTTTTTGCTATTCTTTGTGTTTCCCTCTTTTGTGTTTGTGGATCCATATGAAACCAAGAGCTTCGAAGTTGCCTTCTCCTTGCAAGTGCCATTGATGGTTTATGATGATGAATATCTACTTTCATGGTAGCGTAGTTTTCCCTTTTTATTCGTAGTATAGATCGGGAGTAGGGAAGATCTCATATTCCATGCTTCGTTCGCCTTCAAAGAAAGGTACGTCATTGACACGGTTCCAAGGTAAGCAGACGCCGAAGAGGTAAGTAGGTTTTTAGTTTTTAATTTTCTTTCTTTTATTTTTAGTGTAAATCATCAAATTCCCAATCTTTTTCACACTTCTTCTTTTTTATTGTAGATATCATATCATTGTAAATATTACTTCTAGTTTCTCCATCTTCTTAATCTACCACTTTCTTTCTAACCTGACTTTAACAACTATTAATTTCAAACACTTTAGAGAACTTACTAAACAAGCTTCCATCGCTAGTCCCTCCCTGTGGATCACGACCCGCATAGCCACTTGCTATAGCGGTAAAATTGAGCACCCTGCACTATTGTTTTAAATTCCGAAATACTATATTTTGTGTGCAGGTAAAATCTCAATCAGTGAACAGTAACAATAACAGTAGACAGTATCAGTAACTGTGTATACGATGAATAGAGTTATACCGACTGTTACGATCTAACGATACTTTCTCAGAGTTTTTAGTAATAAGAATTAATTACAGTAATACGTCTAGACACTAATCCTCAAGTCATTGATATATCTATCCTCTAAGTCAGCGATATATATGAATCTCAATAACTAAAATAACTACATGTTTTGATACATCTAATCAAATCCCCACACTCCAATCAGATCAAAATCATCACATACTCTCACTCTATCCAGGTCAATCACAAGATCCTAAAACTCAAGTAACATATCAAGTTTATATGTCTCTAAAATCTACTAGGTCAGGTCAACCCAATCAACGTCTATTCTTCAACCCCCAAGTCAGCTCCAATCTAATTGAGTCTACTTGACAAGCCCAAGATCCTCACCTTTTAATAAGAATCTCTTAATTAATCAATCATCAATATCCGACTAAACTTCTACTTATTTTACCATCAATAAGAATAATCAAATCTACTGATAATGTCACCCAGATATCCACTCATATAACTACCATCATGAACCAGTCAAATTCAAGATCTAAATCTAATTATCATCTAAGCTATATCACCAATAGTTCCAATCCCAATCAAGGTTATAGCTAGAGAGTGGGACATCCTCAAGCTATATGAAATCTAGAAATGTCACTTCTAATACTCAACATCAACAAAACATCATCTGTACTGGAATTATATATACATAAATCCAAATACCCACAGTTATAAATCCAACTACGTCAATCCTATCAGAACATTATTCAAAATCGTCTGTAACAAATATAGGCCTCAAGCCAACTCCAACTCTTGCTAAGTCCAATTAAATTTTTATCTGAGTAATCACCAAATAAATAAATAACAAGTCAAATAAATACTCCACATAAAATATACATCTAATCACAATCACGAACCAATCATCTCAAGATCAATCCCATAGATAGAATAACTTACATCATAACTAGATCCGAATCCGAAAATGGTAATCATCTATTCATGAAGTGGTATAAGTCTAATATCTCAATATCAAAATTCAAAGCCCATATATGCCTGACACTCAAATATAAACTCGGCCAGTTAGTCAATAGATCGAATCAAGTCACAGTCCAGGTATTCCAATACTAGTCCTAGCGAACAACGACAAAATACTAATATATGAACTGGCGCTGATAATCGCTCAAAAAAACAATATAAATAAGATGTATAGTCAATGATGTCTCATGAAGTGATACATATAATCAAATTAGTAAAATAAAGAAGATGGTCACATGTAATAATACAAGTAACATATAAACACTACTGACAACGGTAAATAGAGAAAATGATACAAGAGCAAATACTACTTGAAATGACACGGTTATGGAATCGAATCACCATCTGGTCTTCTCTACACGAACTGGTATGAATATCTAGCATCTCATAGGTTGGTCTTCGAATCGCCAGTGTATAGGTCCATACCGACCACCAATCTGAATCTCCTGTTACCGAGTTTGGGTCTTACAAACGAGTCTGAAATGCTACAACACGCGACCTAACCCACACTATTATACCCAAGCATATGTACATACACACATATGCATACAACACACAACAATACTCTCATACACATATTTAAACATAAATACATTCACCTTAATATACACATTCCCACATATAATTTACACACATTCACATTCAATCACACACACACTTTTATATCACCACACATAAAATGACTCACAACACAACAAGAACATACGCAGATAATACATACATGCACCTTAATTAAATACACACTAACATCTATTATGTATACACAAAATCAAATACAACACCCAACATTTACAAGGAGGGGAGAAAGTAACCTGAAAGAGAGGGGGATCACCCACGCTCACCAAGGGAGGCACGTCCTTGGGGCTCTAGCACGCTGGCAGAGGCTGAGAAGGGCTCTGGCGTGGCTTGCGGAGGCCACGGAGGAGAAGGAGGCTCCGGGGGTGTTTGCACTCGCCAGGAGAGATGACTTCAGCCTTGCTGGACTCAGCCAAGGGGCTGCCCACGGCTGTTGCTATGGGAGTATGGCTGTGCGCGGCTTGAAGGAGAAATCTAGGCCCGGGTGGTCTATGGGCTTGAGGGGCTGCTATCAGAAGGGCTGGGCATGGTGTTATTGGCGGCTGGATGCACGCGCAAGGGAGAGAGGGTCTGTGGGCTGCTGCTAATGGAGGGGGGCACTGGCTAAGCAAGAGGAGGAGGGAAGGAACTCCGGGTTGGTTGTCTCTACAGGATGTAGTCAAGAAAGGGCGGCACATGGCCTGTTGAGGTGCTCGAGGGTAGGGTGCTGCTGTTGCCATAGGGCTTGGGCTGTAGTTGGTGCGGTTGCAGCCTGGGATGGCACGGTAGATCAGAGGGGGTTGCTGGGAGAATCTGGAGAAGACAGAGGGGAGAAAAGCACCACAGAAGATGGGGACTCGGTGCTGCCATGGCCAAGGTGGAGAGTAGCAAGGGAGCTCGACCGATGGCAGCAAAGAGGGGGGAAAGAAAAAAAGATAATGAGATAGAGAGAGAGAGAGAGAGAGAGAGAGAGAGAGAGAGTTAATATACGAGAGAGGGAGAGTGTGCGCGAGTGGGGGAAAAAGAGGGATACATGGGAAACATGAGCGAGAGGGAAGGGAGCAGGTGGAAGAACGTGGTTGAAATGGCGGAGGGAAAAAGGTATCGTGGTTGGTTCAATCAAAGTCTTGCTGGGTTATGTGGTGGCTCAAGGGTTCGAAACTGTGATCATGTGATCACACAAAAAAAGGTTTCCTCTTTTAATTTTTTATTTTATTTTTATTTAAATTTCTTCCTTTTTCTTTTTCAATAAATATTTAAGCATTATTTTATTGTATTAAACTCTATTAATTCAAAAAAATCTTCAAAAATTCTTAAAAATAGAAAAAGTCATCTTGAACATTACAGTGAAGTTGTATCTCCAAATTCATCTCTGAGTGTTAATTAAAAATCTGAATCGACCCCGAATTGAGATTCTTCTCAAATAATTTCCAAAAAATTTCAAAAAATTTAGAAAAATTCAAAATATTAGAAAATAATATCTTGAGCTAAAGCAGCCTCAATCTAGTTACAAGATGATTAAAATTAGGTATGAATACAAGTATTAATATACGAACATTGAAAATTGAGGGTTTAAAATCCACCCACCTTATAAAAATTTCGTCCTCGAAATTTCGATAAGGAAGAGAATGGTAAGAAGAATTAAAATAAGGGAGAAGAAAACAAGCTTCCAAGTCACTTCTCAGCGCCTCATGGATCACCACACTTCCATTGCGTGCTCTGATCTCTATTACCGGCTTCAACATGAAGTGATCAAACTCAGAAGACAAAAATCAGGGTAATAGAATCAAGAAAGATGATACAAGATGGAGATCCAGATCACTTTAAAAGAAAAGATGAAATCAGGTATATTAAAGATCAAAGAGATGGATATCCAAAGGAAATACGGTCAATTTTCCAGTGGACTCGTAATCGTCATGGGATTATTATATGTACATTGCAGTATAAATATAGCTCGTTTCAAGTTACCGGTAAGAACTAGGTCCTCTTTGAGTAAACCTGGCTCTGATATCAAGAAAATCTTGTCACACTCTGCTTCCCAAAATATGTGAAAACGGAGTCGCAACGAGACTCAGCGACGTATATTCGCGAGAAAAAGACCCCCGCATATATGCTAAGCCTAAAGTAATCTGAACAAACTATATAATTACTATGATGACATGATAACATTGCAATGTAAGATATGAATAACAACATATGATAACGGATAAATAAAGGGAAAGAATAAGCAATGAGTCCTATATATCGGGAATCACAAGAAACGACATGAATAAAATAAAGTGAGAATACCAGTATCGAACAAATAGAACTCAATGCTCCTCAGAATGCATGTAATCCTCTCCAAATACCTGATCAATAATAAATAGCCACAGATTTGGATATGCAAATCCAGGGAGTCAAAACTCCTAATGAATGTGTAAGAAAAGGGAAAGTGCATGTGCATATAAATGTAAGCAAACTATGAAACATATATACTGGAATAAAACAGAAACAACTTATAAAACATGAATAGAAAGTAATAAAGCCAGTCAATATAAAATCAGATGTCCAATAAGGTGTCAGATGTACAGTCAGGTGTTTATCATAGTCTATGAATCTGATGGATAAAGTCAGTTAGTGTATAGTCAGATATACATCAGGTCATTGGTATAATCAATGTCTACAATCATTCATATATATCAAGTTCAGTCTACAATGTCATTGCAAGATTTCAATTTTGTTATTAATTATGTCAGCGAACACCAATTGTCACATGCAGTAGACGCACCCCATACTACGCCAATCACACGTGCCAATTAGGGTCCTAAGTATTGAAATTGATTGGTTGGAGTCATTGTCTATGCATTAGGTGGGTCTTGTCATACTGAGACCACGGTCCTAGATGCCTGGTGCTGAACCAGGTCCGTACCATTAGGTACTTAGTAATAATAACAGTAATAGTAGTAATGTCAGATGGATACCAGTCATCACTGGGAACCCTACAGTGGAACCCTCATTTTGGCTGCGCAACCAGTATCCTAGGTCCACCCAAAATACAGACGTTGTCTCCCATCAATTTTTTCAATCCCAGTGTAAGTTGTCTTTTTATATTATTATTTAATTCAGTTAAATTAGTTAATATCCATGTTACCTAAAATACTGGGATGATGCGGTGACAGTAACAATAACAGTAACTATAATCGTATACACGGTGAATAGTAACAATAAAAATCGATAGTATTAGTAACCGTGTATATGATGAATAGAGCTGTACCAAGTGTTACGGTCTAATGATACTTTCCCAGTAATTTCAGTAACAAGAATTAATTACAGTAACACGTCTAGACACTAATCCTCAAGTCATCGATATATCCATCCTCTAAGTCACCGATATATCTGAATCTCAATAACTGAAATAACTACATGTTCTGATACATCTAATCAAATCCCCACACTCCAATTAGATCAAGATCATCACATACTCTCACTCTATCCAGGTCCATCACAAGATCCCAAGACTCAAGTAACATATCAAGTTTCCACTACGCCAGGTCAACCCAATCAACGTCTATTCCTCAACCCCTAAGTCAACTCCAATCCAATTGAGTCTACTTGACAAGTCCAAGATCCTGACCTTTTAATAGAAAACTCCTATTTAATCAATCATCAATATCTGACTAAACATTCACCTGTTTTATGAAAAGTCACCTAGAGGGGGGGTGAATAGGTGACAATGCTAATCTATGAACTAAATGCTGAATTTAATAACTTATTGCAAATTACACTCAAGTGTGATCAACAAATGATTCACACACAACCAAGCCAAGCAAATATGAATGTACAATATGAATAAGGCAAGGCACAAAGTAAAGAGAGAGATAGAGAGAGCCAATGGATCAAGCGCAAACAACAAGATATGTTATCGAGGTTCGAGCACCCAGCTCTACATCCCCGCCTTCGACACACGAAGGATTTCCACTAGCTCGTCCACTTAGGACCCTTTACAAGGAGTACCCAACTCCTCTCTTTACAACCTCCTCCCTGAGGCACAAATCCAAGCCAACCAACACAACCTCCTCCTTGAGGCAAACTCCAACAATCACAACCTCCTCCTTGAGGCAAATTTCAAACCAATACAACAAACTCCCAATCACCAACCAATACAAGGATCACCTCTCAACTAGAGGGATACAACCCAAAGCACAAAGCTAAGAAAAGATTGGGTTACAACTTGGTGGTCACAACAACAACCACAAACAACTTCTTCTTCCACACAAATAACCTATAGATATAGATAGTAGATTTTTGCTCAAGTGTGGAGAAAACCAAAGGAATGGAAATCAGAAATCACAAAGAAAATCCTTGGGAAAAATCAAGAAATCAAGATAGAATAGTTCAATCAAAATTCTTTCCCAAAAACCTTTCTTTGATTTTCCAAACCCTAATGAAAACACCAAATGGATTGTTCAATTCAAGCTCAAAAACTTCTTTGATTGCTTTGAAAACACCAGAGAATCAGCAAAAATTCGCACAAAAAAATCTTGGAGAAAAACTCTCTCAAATGGGGTATTTATAGGCAATTTCAGAAAATAGCCGTTGACAGAAATTTAGCCAGAAATAGCCTTCCGGTCGACCGGGACGGTCGACCGCCCAACGGTCAAATTTTGACCCGTTGTGGCCACCGGTCGACCGCCTCGGTCGACCGAGAATTCCTGAGAGCCAACAGCTCTCCGTCGGTCGACCGCTTCGGTCGACCGGATACAAAGTCAGCCAGCGTGCACGTATCCGTGCACGTCGGTCGACCGGAACGGTTGACTGGCTCTTTGGTGCGGTCGACCGTACCAGTCGACCGGCCAAGCCTGGCAGACAAAAATCAGGTCTGAAATCTGGGAAAAAAATATTATAATAAATCCCACAAAATCTCTAAAATTCCACAAAAATAGTTTTATCATTTTATATTGAAATACAAACTTGTGTTAAAAATTCTAACACAAATTTCAAACATATTTGACTATTTTTGTGTCATAGAAATTTTGCCAAAAACCAAAAACCGTATTTTCTAAAACCTTGTATTTTGAATAGAAAATACACATTGTCTAAAACTTATCCATGATACAAAAATATGATATTTAAACACTTTGAAGCATATTGTATATGAATAAAAATTCAATATACAAGAAACATATATATATCATGATTTTTGTCATTAAGTCCAAAAATATGTTTTGTTGTAAATACCAAAACATAAAACACATGGAATAGATTATCAAACAAAGTTTGTCTAAACAATTGAAGCATGCATGTATATAGAACAAATCTAATATACATAAACCATGTAAACTTGTTTTGATAAAAAATCTATTCATGAAAACCAAGATCGGTTAAACCTAAAACCGAAAATCAAAACATGAAACGTGTGTGTGTTGTGAACTTGAGCTTATCATACTATTCTAATATTTACAATTAGGATCTAAACCCAAACTAAAAACTATGGATACCTAAGTCTTCTTGTAGAGCGCAATCTCCAAGCTAGAGCGCAATCTCCAAGTAGGCTCGATCCAAAAACTCTTGATTCACCGAGCAAGTGCAATGTATGATCTTTGATGCGCGGGCTCTTGAATCAACATGTGCAAGCTTCCAATTCATCTTGTTGAAGCTAAACACCAACTAATATCTTGATTAATAAACTGAAACTAAAATCACAAGATAATTAGTACACATAACTACATGAGTTAATCATCATCAAAACTAGAGTGAAAGGCCTTTGGGCCAACAATCTCCCCCTTTTTGATGATGACAAAACTCATGGAGTTATATATGCATGGATTAAAGTAAAGCTTCAAAGAAGCTCCCCTTAACTCATGCATAGGAATAAACAAACAATAAGATGCATATAAACAAGGTTCTTGACATAAAATGAATATGCATATGAAACATGCTATTGATTCCAATTAAAACAAAAACAACTAAATTATCTTGACATAAAATGAATATGCATATGAAACATGCTATTGATTCCAATTAAAACAAAAACAACTAAATTACCAAAACATGCTCTTGATACCAATGGATACTAATAAAACAAAACTCATAATGCTCTTGATACCAATACCAATGGAGATGAAATGAACATAAAACTGAAAACTCATGCATATCAACTCCAATAAATCTTCTCCCCCTTTTTGTCAATCATCAACAAAGGGGTAAAAACAAAAAGATATGAATTCTTCTCCCCCTAAATATATGAAACAAAGAATAAACAAACTACTTCAAGGGGTGAAACCAAAAATGATACCAATAAAAAAAAAATGTCAAAGAAGTGCATTATGATATCAATAGAAAGTGATCATAAAAACATTTAAGAAATGCCTACCAATTACCAATTGAAAGTAAGAGGGGCATTGAAAACAAATATGATCCCATTGAAATTAAAACATATTGAAAATAAAACACATGGTACCAATTGAAAAACACATTGATACCAATTGAAGATATATATCTTATAAGCATATGATACCAATTAAAAATCAATAATCATTCTTAAATCAATTTTTTTTTTTTAATAAAGTTAGGGAGTGGGAAACAAAACTAAAGGTAAACTAAATACCAATTGAAAAATTGAAATGTGAGTTTTCTCCCCCTTTATGAAATACCAACTAAACATATGCTTAAGCTAGAAATAAGATACCAATTGAAAACTAAGTCAATTGAAATAATGTTAAAGCTCAAGCTTAGCATAAGCAAGATAATGATAATGCTTGTATAAAGAAACCAATTGAAAATTGAATCAATTGAAAATGATGGTCATTAAAAAAAAATCAAGCTTATCATAAGCAAAATTTGTGCATATATCTTGAAGCACAAATAAATCATCTATATATGTATGTAAGAAATAGATACCAATTTAAAATTTGATACAGAGATACCAATTGTAAATTGATACTATATGAAGTGTATGCATACATATATATAAAACAAAACATATATGAGTATACAAAAGGATGTCAAGATTAGATACCAATTGAAAGAATTCAATGATACCAATTGAAACAACAATAAGATCAAGTGTATATCTCATATTCACTACCACCCAATCATGTGCAAGTTTAAAATGATTTTCATTATAAAGCATACATGAACATGATCTCCCATCCAACCACCCTTTGATGGTAGGGGTTTTCAAAATAGATTTGAAATTATAGTTCGTTTGAAAATCACTACCAAAGAAAGGAATATCGCAACTAGTTAAATGGAAAACTTGTTAACTAGTCGAAATCCTTCAAGTAAGGAATAACAAAAATATTTTCATGAAGACGCATGTAAACCACATGGCACTAAAACACTCAAAATCCATATAGCACAATTTGTACTCATGAAAACTAAGTCATGAGAAAACATTAAATAAGGTGAGTGTACAAGTGTTGTGTGACACATATCAACATGAAAATAGGCATTTAAGCTCAATTGAAATTCCTTTAAAATATAAACATATGAAAACTAAATTTTCATTACTAAAGGAAATCTCCTAAAAACATGAAAATCTAAACTCTTCATTAAAAGTTAATTTATACTTCAAGGTATATGTATGTTTAGACAAAGCAAAAGTATACATACATATCCCTAAACACAATTGAGTCCAAAATATAGATTTGCATGAAAAGCAAATGACTCAAGGGGCATACATGTATATCTTAAGATTTGGCAAAATAGACATATACATGAAGTGAAAACACTTTATCATAGAAAACACATGATCATAAATCATATCAAAAATGAGGAATACATGTTTGAATGCATGAATCATCAAAACTAGACTATACTAGCACATCTAATGAGTACAAATAGACATCCAAGCATAAACATATATAAAGGTTTATTTGTGGCCCATTCTATGTACAAGTATAAGTCCTAGTTTTCATGAAACCAAACATCTAAGCATATATTCAAATCATAAAGCATAAAACAAGTCATAAATCAACAATTATTCTAAAAATGATCCTTATGTAAATTCATATGCTATAAGAATCAAGATATACATAATATCAAAACAATTGTGAAAACACAAAATATGGAATCATATAAACAATGGTGATTACAAATTGCAATACATGTATGGCAATGAACATACTAATCAACACATGAATAATTAAAACACAAAATCATAGAATCATGAACATCATATGATCATTGTGCATATGCATGTACATTAGATCTAAAGCATACATGTTAGTTTAAATAAGGTGAGACACTAAGTATAGATCCATATGAAGCATGGGTGCTCAAGTAGCTAAACATGTACAACCTTAATCTAATGAACATGGCACAAGCATAACAAAACACAACATGCCAAAAAAAAAAAAGATGAACGTAAAAAGCATGTAAACACTAAATGGAGTAAGGGATTGTTACCAAAACCGAAGGGGCAACTCTCCATGTCTCCAAAACACCCGGTGGTCCTCCCACCTAACCTCCTTGAGAGTGAAGCATCCAAATGGTTCTCCTTTTAGCTTAGAATGCATCCACCTCAAGGCACCAATACCCTCACGTGACGCGAGAGCCTCCACCTACATCAAACATCAAAGAGGTGGATCTTGGTACCCATTTCTTTGTGGGTCCACGGGGGTAGTATCTTTTCTAACCCAAACATAATTAGTTGCTAAATTTTCATGATAAATGCGATCATAACAAAATCTAGCAAGGTGGCCTTTTCGACCACAATGTGTACATGTGTACACGTGAGCATACATATGATGGTGGTGATCATGAAAAGCATGTGTATGCCTAGATGGGTGTGCATGCAAGGTTGGAACTTATTTCTTGCGAACCAAGGTTTCCAATCGTGTGTGATTCATGGCACAATGGCTCAAAGTGGAGCCCAAACAATCAACACTTTTTTTCAAATTGTTTATATCATTTTCTATGCTAGAAGACAAAGTGGAACATGCTATAGAAGTGCAAGAAGTAGAAGCTACACTAGCACGACAAACATGAATATCAATCTCATTTTGTAAAGATTTATTTTAATCAAAACCAAATCCAATTCTTTTGTAATTGAATCAATTTTATTTTTCAAAGTAAGATTTTCTTTGAAAACAAGATCCAATCTAGAAGACAAAACTTCATTGTGTTCTACAACATCATCACAATCATTTTTGTTTTTCAAAACTTCAATTTCTTTTAAAGCAATTTCAAGTTGAGATTCAAGTGAGTCACGTTCACTAATAATCTCTTCCTTCTCTTGCAAAATCAATTCAAAATTAGAGCATAAATCCTTTAATTCATTTTTCAACACAAGATTATCCTCTTTCAACAAATCATGTTTTTCCAACAAATTTTCAAGCTTTTGAGCAAGTTCCATATTTAAAGTTTGAACTTCAAAACAACCATGGCAATAGGAACTAGAGCTATCATCAATATGAGAATCCGATTGTACCTCAAGGGAGTTCTTCCCTTGGACCATGAGGCATTGCTCTTCGGACTTTTCTCTTTTAGATCTCCTCATCTTGTTAATTATCCTTGGAAGCTCGGGAGACGTCAAGATGCTCCAAACTGCAAAAGCCGAATCATAGTGATCAAAAACGGGTAAAAGAAATTCATTTAGAGATGCTCTAAGTACTCTAAGTGCTAATGCATTGGCCTTCTTATGCTTGCTACTATTTGGGAGGGTTTCTATAGTGATGGCTTGATAAGCTAGATGACCTAGAGTTTTTAAATGCCTAGTCATGTCCACCTTCCAAGCATCAAGTCTAAAATGGTCAAACATAGGAGGGCTAGCCATGAGTGCAAACTAGTATGAGTGCAAATGAAAATGCAAGTGAAGATTAGCAAACCAAGATCTTACTCCTAGGTGGTTAAACCTAAATATCAGGAGCACTAGCTCTGATACCAATTGAAAAGTCACCTAGAGGGGGGGGGTGAATAGGTGACAATGCTAATCTATGAACTAAATGCTGAATTTAATAACTTATTGCAAATTACACTCAAGTGTGATCAACAAATGATTCACACACAACCAAGCCAAGCAAATATAAATGTACAATATGAATAAGGCAAGGCACAAAGTAAAGAGAGAGATAGAGAGAGCCAATGGATCAAGCGCAAACAACAAGATATGTTATCGAGGTTCGAGCACCCAGCTCTACATCCCCACCTTCGACACACGAAGGATTTCCACTAGCTCGTCCACTTAGGACCCTTTACAAGGAGTACCCAACTCCTCTCTTTACAACCTCCTCCCTGAGGCACAAATCCAAGCCAACCAACACAACCTCCTCCTTGAGGCAAACTCCAACAATCACAACCTCCTCCTTGAGGCAAATTTCAAACCAATACAACAAACTCCCAATCACCAACCAATACAAGGATCACCTCTCAACTAGAGGGATACAACCAAAGCACAAAGCTAAGAAAAGATGGGTTTACAACTTGGTGGTCACAACAACAACCACAAACAACTTCTTCTTCCACACAAATAACCTATAGATATAGATAGTAGATTTTTGCTCAAGTGTGGAGAAAACCAAAGGAATGGAAATCAGAAATCACAAAGAAAATCCTTAGGAAAAATCAAGAAATCAAGATAGAATAGTTCAATCAAAATTCTTTCCCAAAAACCCTTTCTTGATTTTCCAAACCCTAATGAAAACACCAAATGGATTGTTCAATTCAAGCTCAAAAACTTCTTTTGATTGCTTTGAAAACACCAGAGAATCAGCAAAAATTCGCACAAAAAAATCTTGGAGAAAAACTCTCTCAAATGGGGTATTTATAGGCAATTTCAGAAAATAGCCGTTGACAGAAATTTAGCCAGAAATAGCCTTCCGGTCGACCGGGACGGTCGACCGCCCAACGGTCAAATTTTGACCCGTTGTGGCTATCGGTCGACCGCCTCGGTCGACCGAGAATTCCTAAGAGCCAACAGCTCTCCGTCGGTCGACCGCTTCGGTCGACCGGATACAAAGTCAGCCAGCGTGCACGTATCCGTGCACGTCGGTCGACCGGAACGGTCGACTGGCTTCTTTGGTGCGGTCGACCGTACCAGTCGACCGGCCAAGCCTGGCAGACAAAAATCAGGTCTGAAATCTGGGAAAAAATATTATAATAAATCCCACAAAATCTCTAAAATTCCACAAAAATAGTTTTATCATTTTATATTGAAATACAAACTTGTGTTAAAAATCCTAACAAAAATTTCAAACATATTTGACTATTTTTGTGTCATAGAAATTTTGCCAAAAACCAAAAACCATATTTTCTAAAACCTTGTATTTTGAATAGAAAATACACATTGTCTAAAACTTATCCATGATACAAAAATATGATATTTAAACACTTTGAAGCATATTGTATATGAATAGAAATTCAATATACAAGAAACATATATATATCATGATTTTTGTCATTAAGTCCAAAATATGTTTTGTTGTAAATACCAAAACATAAAACACATGGAATAGATTATCAAACAAAGTTTGTCTAAACAATTGAAGCATGCATGTATATAGAACAAATCTAATATACATAAACCATGTAAACTTGTTTTGATAAAAAATCTATTCATGAAAACCAAGATCGGTTAAACCTAAAACCGAAAATCAAAACATGAAACGTGTGTGTGTTGTGAACTTGAGCTTATCATACTATTCTAATCTTTACAATTAGGATCTAAACCCAAACTAAAACTATGGATACCTAAGTCTTCTTGTAGAGCGCAATCTCCAAGCTAGAGCGCAATCTCCAAGTAGGCTCGATCCAAAAAATCTTGATTCACCGAGCAAGTGCAATGTATGATCTTTGATGCGCGGGCTCTTGAATCAACATGTGCAAGCTTCCAATTCATCTTGTTGAAGCTAAACACCAACTAATATCTTGATTAATAAACTGAAACTAAAATCACAAGATAATTAGTACACATAACTACATGAGTTAATCATCATCAAAACTAGAGTGAAAGGCCTTTGGGCCAACATTTTACCATCAATAAGAATAATCAAATCTACTGATAATGCCACCTAGATATCCACTCATATAACTACTATCATGAACCAGTCAAATCCAAGATCTAAATCTGATTGTCATCTAAGTTACATCACTAATAGTTTCATTCCCAATCAAGATCATAAGTAGGGGGTGGGACATTCTTAAGCTACATGAAATCTAGAAATGTCACTTCTAATACTGAACATCAACAAAACATCATCTATACTCGAATGATATAATCGATACATAAATCCAAATACCCACAATTATAAATCCGACTACATCAATCCTATTAGAAAATAATTCAAAATCCTCTATAACAAATATAGGCCTCAAGCCAACTCCAACTCTCACTAAGTCTAATTAAATTCTTATCTGAGTAATCACCAAATAAATAATTAACAAGTCTGATAAATACTCGACATAAAATATACATCTAATCACAGTCACAAACGATCATCTCAAGATCAATCCCATAGATAGACTAACATACATCATAACTAGATCCGAATCTGAAAACGGTAATCATCTATACAAGAAGTGGTATAGGTCTAATATCTCAATATCAAAATACAAGGTCCCTATATGTCTGATGCTTAAATATAAACTCGGCCAGTTAGTCAATAAATCGAATCATGTCACAGTCCAAGTATTCCAATACAGGCCTAAGCTAATAGTGACAAGATACCAACACATGAACTGGCGCTGATAATCACTCAAAACAACTATATAAATTAGGTGTACAGTCACTGATGTCTCATGAAGTGATAAAGATAATCAAACTAGTAAAATAAAGCAGATGGTCACATGTAATAATACAAGTAACATTTGAACATTACTGACAACAGTAAATAAAGAAAATGCTACAAAAACTCACATGAAATGACCTAGTTTTTGAACCGAATCGTCGTCTGGTCTTCACTGCATGAACCTGTACGAATATTCGAATCATCCCATAGGTTGGTCTTCAAATCGCCAATGTATCTGGTCTATAACGAATACCAATCTGAATCTCCTGTTACCGAGTTCGGGTCTCATGAACGAGTCTGAAATGCTGCAACATGCAACCCAACCCACACTATTATACCCAAGCATACGTACATACACATACGTATGCAACACACAACAATACTCTCATACACAAATTTAAACATAAGTACATTCACATTAATATACATATTCTCACATATAAATAATTTAAAACACACATTGACATTCAATCACACACACACTTTTATATCACCACACATAAAATGACTCACGCACATAGCAAACACACACCAATATAATATATACATGCACCTTAATTAAATACACACCCACTTCTATTATGTATACACAAAATCAAATACACAACACCCAAACATTTACAGGGAGCGGAGAGAGCAACCTGAAAGAGAAAAATACACCTAGAGGGTTGAATAGGTGTACTAGCTAATCTAATGATAATGATGCGAAATTAAAAACTATTTATGCAAACTAAGGTTATTAAGCAAAACATACAAAGTATAATAAAGAGTGTAGTCGAATTCCCGGTAAAGGGCTCTGGACTATCTACTCAAGATTTCTCTAGATTAAGAGTTGAGGTGCCACTATGGCTCTCTTGACTGAATACAAATGTGAGCACACAATCCCAAGTATATAACAATAAGCACAAGATATATCAAGCATATAAAGAGATAAACAATATATGCATGCAAGATATATAAACATAGGTGAGAGATAGAGAGATGAGCAATCCAAACATGGGAGAATTGTTTCGAGGTTCGAGCGCCCTTGCTCTATGTCCTCGCCTTCAACACTATGAAGGATTTCCATTAGAATCGATCCCGCAAGATCACTCAGTGCCGCAACACCTACAATAAGTTCATGAAAGTACACCTAGAGGGGGTGAATAGGTGTAAGTCTAATCTAATGACAAATAATATGGAATTAAAAACTAATTGCAACACACTTAGTGTAACCAAAGAGTGTAGCCGAATTCCCGATGAAGGGCTCTAGACTATTTCCTCTAAATTTCTCTAAATAAGAGTTGAGGTGCTATATGAAGCTCTCTTAGTTCAACACAAGTGAGGCACACACACAATCAATACAAAGCATATAAATGATATGAACAATATGAAATAATACAAGACACAATATAAGAGAGAGAGAGAGCTAGAGAAAGTGGATCAAACGCAAACACAAGGATATGTTTCGAGGTTCGAGCACCCAGCTCTACGTCCCCGCCTTCACACAGAAGGATTTCCACTAACTCGTCCACACAGAACTTCCCACACAGGGAACCTCCATTGAGGATTTGGGTAAATATAATTTGGGAGTACACAACTCCTCTCTCAATAAATACAACCTCTCACTAGAGGCAAGGCACAACACAAAACACCTCTACACTTAGAAGGTTAGGCACTTAGTCAAAACAATAATTAACCCCTCGCTAGAGGGATTGGCTCAAAGCCAACACAACCAACAATCACCTCACACTTGAGGGATTTCAACACAACCTCCACAATCACCTCTCACTAGAGGGATATCAACACAATCACCTCTCATTAGAGGGATGTCACAAAGTAAGGAGGGTTACAACACTTGGTGGTTTCTCTCAACTACATACCAATTTTTCCACAAAATATATCCTAATATATAGGATAGAAAGATAAGCTCAAGTGTGAGAAAATAAAGTGTTTTGAATAAAGAAATCACTTGGGAAAATCTCCAAATAGATATAGAAATTTAGATCAAAAATCAATTCCCAAAAGACTCTATTTTCTTTGAAATTCCAACACTTTAAAAAACAAATAAAGAATAATCTTTTAAGTCTTCTTGTAGAGCGCAATCTCCAAGCTAGAGCGCAATTTCCAAGTAGGCTCGATCCAAAAACTCTTGATTCACCGAGCAAGTGCAATGTATGATCTTTGATGCGCGGGCTCTTGAATCAACATGTGCAAGCTTCCAATTCATCTTGTTGAAGCTAAACACCAACTAATATCTTGATTAATAAACTGAAACTAAAATCACAAGATAATTAGTACACATAACTACATGAGTTAATCATCATCAAAACTAGAGTGAAAGGCCTTTGGGCCAACATTTTACCATCAATAAGAATAATCAAATCTACTGATAATACCACCTAGATATCCACTCATATAACTACCATCATGAACCAGTCAAATCCAAGATCTAAATCTGATTGTCATCTAAGTTACATCACTAATAGTTTCATTCCCAATCAAGATCATAAGTAGGGGGTGGGACATTCTTAAGCTACATGAAATCTAGAAATGTCACTTCTAATGCTGAACATCAACAAAACATCATCTATACTCGAATGATATAATCGATACATAAATCCAAATACCCACAATTATAAATCCGACTACATCAATCCTATTAGAAAATAATTCAAAATCCTCTATAACAAATATAGGCCTCAAGCCAACTCCAACTCTCACTAAGTCTAATTAAATTCTTATCTGAGTAATCACCAAATAAATAATTAACAAGTCTGATAAATACTCGACATAAAATATACATCTAATCACAGTCACAAACCGATCATCTCAAGATCAATCCCATAGATAGACTAACGTACATCATAACTAGATCCGAATCTGAAAACGGTAATCATCTATACAAGAAGTGGTATAGGTCTAATATCTCAATATCAAAATACAAGGTCCCTATATGTCTGATGCTTAAATATAAACTCGGCCAGTTAGTCAATAAATCGAATCATGTCACAGTCCAAGTATTCCAATACAGGCCTAAGCTAATAGTGACAAGATACCAACACATGAACTGGCGCTGATAATCACTCAAAACAACTATATAAATTAGGTGTACAGTCACTGATGTCTCATGAAGTGATAAAGATAATCAAACTAGTAAAATAAAGCAGATGGTCACATGTAATAATACAAGTAACATTTAAACATTACTGACAACAGTAAATAAAGAAAATGCTACAAAAACTCACATGAAATGACCTAGTTTTTGAACCGAATCGTCGTCTGGTCTTCACTGCATGAACCTGTACGAATATTCGAATCATCCCATAGGTTGGTCTTCAAATCGCCAATGTATCTGGTCTATAACGAATACCAATCTGAATCTCCTGTTACCGAGTTCGGGTCTCATGAACGAGTCTGAAATGCTGCAACATGCAACCCAACCCACACTATTATACCCAAGCATACGTACATACACATACGTATGCAACACACAACAATACTCTCATACACAAATTTAAACATAAGTACATTCACATTAATATACATATTCTCACATATAAATAATTTAAAACACACATTGACATTCAATCACACACACACTTTTATATCACCACACATAAAATGACTCACGCACATAGCAAACACACACCAATATAATATATACATGCACCTTAATTAAATACACACCCACTTCTATTATGTATACACAAAATCAAATACACAACACCCAAACATTTACAGGGAGCGGAGAGAGCAACCTGAAAGAGAAAAATACACCTAGAGGGGTTGAATAGGTGTACTAGCTAATCTAATGATAATGATGCGAAATTAAAAACTATTTATGCAAACTAAGGTTATTAAGCAAACATACAAAGTATAATAAAAGAGTGTAGTCGAATTCCCGGTAAAGGGCTCTGGACTATCTACTCAAGATTTCTCTAGATTAAGAGTTGAGGTGCCACTATGGCTCTCTTGACTGAATACAAATGTGAGCACACAATCCCAAGTATATAACAATAAGCACAAGATATATCAAGCATATAAAGAGATAAACAATATATGCATGCAAGATATATAACATAGGTGAGAGATAGAGAGATGAGCAATCCAAACATGGGAGAATTATTTCGAGGTTCGAGCGCCCTTGCTCTATGTCCTCGCCTTCAACACTATGAAGGATTTCCATTAGAATCGATCCCGCAAGATCACTCAGTGCCGCAACACCTACAATAAGTTCATGAAAGTATACCTAGAGGGGGTGAATAGGTGTAAGTCTAATCTAATGACAAATAATATGGAATTAAAAACTAATTGCAACACACTTAGTGTAACCAAAGAGTGTAGCCGAATTCCCGATGAAGGGCTCTAGACTATTTCCTCTAAATTTCTCTAAATAAGAGTTGAGATGCTATATGAAGCTCTCTTAGTTCAACACAAGTGAGGCACACACACAATCAATACAAAGCATATAAATGATATGAACAATATGAAATAATACAAGACACAATATAAGAGAGAGAGAGAGAGCTAGAGAAAGTGGATCAAACGCAAACACAAGGATATGTTTCGAGGTTCGAGCACCCAGCTCTACGTCCCCGCCTTCACACAGAAGGATTTCCACTAACTCGTCCACACAGAACTTCCCACACAGGGAACCTCCATTGAGGATTTGGGTAAATATAATTTGGGAGTACACAACTCCTCTCTCAATAAATACAACCTCTCACTAGAGGCAAGGCACAACACAAAACACCTCTACACTTAGAAGGTTAGGCACTTAGTCAAAACAATAATTAACCCTCGCTAGAGGGATTAGGCTCAAAGCCAACACAACCAACAATCACCTCACACTTGAGGGATTTCAACACAACCTCCACAATCACCTCTCACTAGAGGGATATCAACACAATCACCTCTCATTAGAGGGATGTCACAAAGTAAAGAGGGTTACAACACTTGGTGGTTTCTCTCAACTACATACCAATTTTTCCACAAAATAGATCCTAATATATAGGATAGAAAGATAAGCTCAAGTGTGAGAAAATAAAGTGTTTTGAATAAAGAAATCACTTGGGAAAATCTCCAAATAGATATAGAAATTTAGATCAAAAATTAATTCCAAAAGACTCTATTTTCTTTGAAATTCCAACACTTTAAAAAACAAATAAAGAATAATCTTTTAAACCCAAAAACTCTTTGAAAACTTGCTGTTAAACACTTGTAAAGATTGAAAATTTTGCTCTCTAAAAGCATGTTTAAACAGCCAAGGAATGGGGTATTTATAGTCCCAAAAGAATTCTGCCCGTTGGCAGCAGGAAAGGGCAGTTTTGCCCTTCCAGTCGACCGCCCGGTCGATCGGCACAACAGTGGTCGACAGGACTGGATACAGAGAGCAGCAGCTCTCTGCTGGTCTACCGGTCGGTCGACTGGGGCCATTTCCAGATAGCAGAGCTCTCTGGACGGTCGACCGCCCGGTCGACCGGCCCACCAGCCTTGGCTGCGTGCACGTCCTGTGCACGTTGGTTGACCGGACCAGTCGACCAACTTCTGCCTCGGTCTACCGGTTCGGTCGACCGATAGACAGCCAGGTCAGACTATTATAGGGATTAAAAACTTGGGCTTTTATCTTCCATTAAATCCCATAAAATCACATAAATTTCACAACAATCAGTTCTTATTAGATCTTTGAAATACAAATATGTGTGATAAAAATTCAATATATATTCCAAACAATTTGAACCGTTTTTGTGAGATAGAAAATTTGCCTTAAACCAAAATCTATATTTCCAAAACTTGAATTTTTGAAATAGAAATCCAATTTTTCCTAAAACACATGTAAATACAAAAACATGATATTGAAACAACTTTTAAACATATTGTATATGGATAGAATCCAATATACATATAAAGATTTATATCTATATTTTTGACATGAAATTCAAAAATAAGTTTTGTTTAAATACAAAACTCCAAACTCATGAAATAGACTATCAAAGTAAGTTTTCTAAATAGATGAAACATAGATATATATAGATCAAATCTAATATACATTAAATCATGTAAACTTGTTTTGATTCTATCTATTGATGAAAATCATATGAAAAACCGAAACCGGTTAAACTAAAAAACTAAATACATGAAACTTTAAACAAGTGTGTGTATTGTGAACTTGAGCATATCAACACTATCTAATCTTTACAATGATCTAAACATAATCTTAATTAAACAAACCGATACCTTCTTATAGAACTCCGTCTCCAAGTTGACTCGATCCAAACGTGATCCACCGAGCTTGACTCCAACCGAGTTTAGATGTGAACTTGATGCTCAAGCTCTTGAATCATCATGTGAAAGCTCCAAAACACCTTTGTTGAAGCTAATCACCTACTAATATCTTGATCAAATATCTGAAACTAAATGTTACAAGATTATTAGTAAACTATAACTCCATGAGTTAATCATCATCAAAACTTGAGTGAAGGGCCTCTGGGCCAACAATCTCTCCCTTTTTGATGATGATAAAACTCATGGAGTTATATATGCATGGATTAAAGTTAAGCTTCATAGAAGCTCCCTCTTAACTCATGCATAGTAATAAACATTAAAGATATGTCTTGAATGCTCAACATAAATATGCATAAACATGATATTTGATACCAATGAATTAAACATGCTCTTGATACCAATTTTAAAATAAAAATGTTTTAAAAAAATTGTGCTCTTGATACCAACAAATGCTCTTGATACCAACAAAAGAACAAAAGATGCTCTTGATACCAATGGTAAAAGATAACAAATTTAAACAAACATGCATATAAACAAACATGCATATATCAAACTCCAAAATATCTCTCCCCTTTTGTCAATTCATCAACAAAGGGGCACAAAAAATAAAGGACATATATAATATTTTTCTCCCTTTTTGCAAAAATCAAATAATAAAAGTATATATATATATATATATATATATATAGAGAGAGAGAGAGAGAGAGAGAAGATGTTAAGCTTCCCTTGCATATAAGCAATACAAATCAAAACATTATGATACCAATTGAAAAATATATCAATTTGTATGAGGGTATACATCGAAACGTTATGATACCAATTTATGATACAAATTGAAAAACATAAACCAATCTTTTGGTTAAACACTAAAATCATTTTGCAATAGAGATACCAAATAGAGAATAATATCAATTTAAGATTCTTGATACCAATATTGAAAATGAAACATTTACCAATTGAAAATATTTTTCATTAGGAGCGTAGGAAACCAATTGAAAAACTAAGATATCAATTTTTCAACATAAAGAGTGAGAGTAAGATACCAAGTGTAAATAAAACCGATTGAAAGGTAAAACATAAATTTTCTTCCCCTTTATGAAATACCAATGAAAATGATGCATAAGCTTGTATAAAATACCAATATGAAAAATAATTGTCATTAAGGACTAAATCAAGCTTAACATGATAAAATTTGTGCTCAAAGATATAAAGATATAGTAAGCACAATCAAATCACATATATATGTATGAAAATGTAAATATCAATCTAAATTGATATTGTTTGAAGTTGAAGCATACATATATAGAAACAAATAAGAGTATACAAAATAGATATCAATTGTGATACTAATTGAAAACACAATGAGGTAAGTGTATAACTCATAAATATCTCCCTTTCATGCACAAGATAAAATGATTTTCAATTTGAGCATACAAGGCATGGTCGCCCATCCAACCACCCTTAATGGGTAGGGGTTTTCAAAAATAAGTTTGAAAATAATTATAACACGTTTGAAAACTCTACCACATGAAGAATAAAGCAACTAGTTTTATGATAAACTTGAAAACTAGTACGAAATTCTTCAAGAAAGGAATAATATAATAACATATCCATGAAAATATGAAAATTACACAATCATCAACACTCAAAGTCCATATAGAACATATACTACTCATGAAAACAAAGTCATGAGAAAACATCAAATAATGTGAGTGTACAAAGTCATGTAATCAACATTATGGAAATAAGACATTTAAGCTCAATATGAAATTCCTTTATAAAAATCATCAAAACAAAATCTACTTCAAGGTATATGTATGTTTAGTTTAAACTAGAAGTATACATACATATCCAAACACAATTGAGTCCATAAAGAGATTTTGCACGAAAGGCAAATGACTCACGGTTATACATGTATATCTAATAGTTTTAACCAAATTACCATATACATGAAGCTAAATACAGATTCATGCAAAACATGTACAAAATAGGGAATACAAGTCAAAATATATGAATCATCAAAACTAGACTATACTAGTACATCTAATGGGTACAAATGAACATTTAGGCACAAACACATAATAAGTTATTTGTGGCTCACTAGTATACAAGTATTGACACAAGTTTGAGAAAAACTACATCTTAAACATGTAATCAAATCATGAGTATAAAACAAAACATAAATCAATAAGATCATTATGTAAATGCACATGTCTAAGATCTATGATATACACAATAGCTAAACAAGTGTGAGAACACAAAAATATGGGTTCATATAAACATGGGTGTATCTCAAATACTATGCATGTATGTTATAGGTCTAAATATCATGGCATTTAACATACTAATCATGAAAGCATGTAAACATAAATAGGAGTTAGAGATCGTTACCAAAACCATGAGGGCAAATCTCTAGGTCTCCAAACCAAGGTGGTCCTCCCACCAAACTTTTCTTGAAAGTGATGCATTCAAAATAGTCACCGTTTAGCTCGGAACGCATCCACCTCAAGGTACCAACATCTCTCACGTCATGTGAGAGCCCCCACTTACATCAAAGATAGGAGTGGCTTTTGGTACCCATACTCTTTTGGGTCCATGGGGGTTAGCTCCTTTCCTAACCAAACAAATTTATTTGCAAAATTTGAATCTTTAATTCTATCAAAGCAAAATTTTGCAAGGTGGCCCTTACGTCCACAATGTGTACAAGTGTACACATGAGCATACATAGTGTTGTGTGTATGAACGTGAGGAGCATGTGTATGCTGTAGTTTGTGTACATGCATAGGTGGAACTTGTTTCTTACGAAACATGAATTTCAAACGTGTGTGGTTCATGGCATATTGGCTCAAAGTGGAGCCCAAACAATCAACATTCTTCTTTAAAATATTTATATCATTTTCAATGTTAGAAGAAGAGGTGCAGGCAATAGATACAATAGGTGGTGAAGCTATACTAGCATGGCAAACATGAGAATCTAAATCATTTTTTAAAGAGATATTTTTCTTTGAAGCCATATCTAATTATTTTGAAATAGAAGCAATTTTGTTTTTCAAAATCTCATTTTCTTTTAAAGTAAAATTAAGTTTTGGAGACAAGATCTCATTTTTCTTCAAAATATCATTGCAATCATTTTTATTTTTCAAATTTTGTTTTCATTAAGTGCAAGTTCAAGTTGGGATTTCAATGAGTCACGTTCATTTGAAATCTCAACCTTCTCTTGCAAAGCCACATCAAGTTTTGAAAACAAATCCTCCTTGTCTTTATTAAGTTTAAAACTTTTCTTTTTCAAAGCTTTATATTTTTCTAACAATTTTTCACAAACAATGGAAAGTTCTTCATTTAATGCATCAGCATCAATATATTCATCACAAGAAGAACTAGCATTATCTAGTTGAGTATCAGAATGTACCTCAAGGGAGTCATTCCCTTGGACCATGAAGTAACGTTGGTCAGACTCTTCTCCACTAGATTCTTTCTCTACTTGGATTGGCAATTGAAGTTTTCGAGAGGTCAAGATGTTCCACACTGCAAAGGCGGAATCACAATGAGAAACCATATTTAAATACTTTTTACTGAGTGATTTTCTAAGAGCCTCTAGTGCTAGTGCATTGACCTCTATATGCTTGCTATTACTAAGGTAAGAGTTCTTGGTAATGGCAAGGTAAACTTTTCAACCTATGACTTTTAAATGCCAACTCATCATCACCTTCCATATGTCAATTTTAGAGATATCAAACATGGAAGGGATATCCATGAGAGCAAACAATATGTGTGCAAATGCAAATGTAGATTAGCAACCAATATCACACTCCTAAGTGGTTAAACCTAATATCAGGAGCGCTGGCTCTGATACCAATTGAAAGTACACCTAGAGGGGGGTGAATAGGTGTAAGGCTAATCTAATGACAAATAATGCGAAATTAAAAAATAATTACAACACACTTAGTGTAACAAAGAGTGTAGCCGAATTTTCGGTGAAGGGCTCTGGACTATCTCCTCTAAATTCCTCTAAATAAGAGTTGAGGTGCTATATGAAGCTCTCTTGGTTCAACACAAGTGAGACATACACACACAATCAATACAAGGATATAAATGATATAAACAATATGAAATAATGCAAGGCACAATATAAGAGAGAGAGACAATAAGAGAAAGTGGATCAAACGCAAACATAAGGATATGTTTCAAGGTTTGAGCACCCAGCTCTACGTCCCCACCTTCACACAGAAGGATTTTCACAACTCGTCCACACAGGACTTCCCACACAGGGAACCTCCACTGAGGATTTGGTTAAATACAATTTGGGAGTACACAACTCCTCTCTCAACAAATACAACCTCTCACTAGAGGCAAGGCACAACACAAAATACCTCTACACTTAGAGGGTTAGGCACTTAGCCAAAACAACAATAACCTTTCACTAGAGTGATTAGGCTCAAAGCCAACACAACCAACAATAACCTCACACTTGAGGGATTCCAACACAACCTCTACAATCACCTCTTACTAGAGGGATATCAACACAATCACCTCTCACTAGAGGGATGTCACAAAGTAAGGAGGGTTACAACACTTGGTGGTTTCTCTCAACCACAAACCAATTTCCCATAAAATAGATCCTAAAATAAGGATAGATAGATAAGCTCAAGTGTGAGAAAATAAAGTGTTTTGAACAAAGAAAATAACTTGAGAAAATCTCTAAATAGATATAGAAATTTAGATCAAAATCTATTCCCAAAAGACTCTATTTACTTTGAAATTCCAACACTTTAAAAAACAAGTAAAGAATGATCTTTTAAACCCAAAAACAATTTAGAAAACTTGCTGTTAAATACTTATAAAGATTGAAAATTTTGCTCTCTAAAAACTTGTTTAAAACAGCCAAGGAATGGGGTATTTATAGCCCCAAAAGAATTCTGCCCGTTGGCAGCAGGAAAGGGCAGTTTTGTCCTTCCGGTCGACCGCCCAGTCGACCGGCCCAACGGTCAGATTTCTGATCATTGTGCCTTCGGTCGACCGCCCGGTCAACCGGGACTGGATACAGAGAGCAGCAGCTCTCTGCCGGTCGATCGGTCGGTAGATCTGGGCCATTTCCAGAAAGCAGAGCTCTCTGGACGGTCGACCGCCCGGTCGATCGGCCCACTAGCCTTGGCTGTGTGCACGTCCTGTGCACGTCGGTCGACCGGACCGGTCGACCGACCTCGTGCCTCGGTCGACCGGTCCGGTCGACCGGCAGACAGCCAGGTCAGACTATTATAGGGATTAAAAACTCAGATTTTATCTTCTATTAAATCCCATAAAATCACATAAATTCTACAAAAATCAGTTTTTATTAGATCTTTGAAATACAAATATGTGTGACAAAAATTCAACACATATTCTAAACAATTTGAACCATTTTTTGAGATAGAAAATTTGCCTTAAACCAAAATCTATTTTTTCCAAAACTTAGATTTTTGAAATGGAAATCCGATTTTTCCTAAAACACATGTAAATACAAAAACATGATATTGAAACGACTTTTAAGCATATTGTATATGGATAGAATCCAATATACATATAAAGATTTATATCTATGTTTTGACATGAAATCCAAAAATAAGTTTTGTTTAAATACAAAACTCCAAACTCATGAAATAGACTATCAAAGTAAGTTTTTTTAAATACATGAAGCATAGATGTATATAGATCAAATCTAATATACATTAAACCATATAAACTTTTTTGATTCTATCTATTCATGAAAATCATATGAAAAATCGAAACTGGTTAAACCGAAAAATCAAACACATGAAACTTTAAAGAAGTGTGTGTATTGTGAACTTGAGCATATCAATACTATCCAATCCTTACAATGATCTAAACATAATCTTAACTAAACAAATCGATGTCTTTTTGCAGAACTCTGTCTCCAAGTTGACTCTATCCAAACGTGATCCACCGAGCTTGACTCCAACCGAGTGCTAGATGTGAACTTGACGCTCGAGCTCTTGAATCACCATGTGAAAGCTCCAAAACACCTTTGTTGAAGCTCATCACCTACTAATATCTTGATCAAATATCTAAAACTAAATATCACATGATTATTAGTAAACTATAACTCCATGAGTTAATCATCATCAAAACTTGAGTGAAGGGCCTCTAGGCCAACAGTCCACACTGGGACTCTTGGATCCAATAGTCCCTCTCTTATTCCCGCAAGAACTATATATGCAAGCACACTAGCTTGCTGAGGCAGCACTTCTTACAACTCCTCCAACCACACGTCGAAATACATGGTGATCACTTCACTTGATCACTACAAAACTCTCTTCACCGAGGCCACAACCTCTACAACTCCTCACCATACAAGGATGAAATCTTTTGATCACTTCTCTTGATCACAAAAATAATTCTCACAACAAAGATCCCTAGAGGATTTATATAACAATGGAAAGCTCAAGATTATGCGAGAAAAACAAGATAGAGTTGTGGTGAAAAACTCAAGAAATCTCTTTTTAAAAACACTCATAAAAACCTCTCCTTTTGATATGGAAATATTAGCACTAAAACAAGTGGAGAAAAACCCTAACAGAGGTAGGAAAAACTGGCTTTAAAACTCTCTTAAAATCTTGTATAAAATAGCCCAAAATAGCCCCCTTATATAGGCTTCCAAAAACTAGCCGTTGGGAGCCAACTCGGCAGAAAAGTCTGCTGTCGGTCGACCGGTAAATGGTCATATTTTTGCCTATTAGGACGTGCCGGTCGACTGCACCCAATACTTGACTTGCCGGTCGACTGCCCGATTGACTGGGGCAAGATCCAGAGAGCAAAACTCTTTGGACGGTCGACCGGGCCTGAAGCCAAAAGGTTGTGCATGTTCTGTGCACATCGGTCGACCGCTCGGTCAACCGACTTCTGCCTCAGTCGATCGGCCGGTCGACAGACAGGTCAGCAAATTTTTAGGATTAAATCTTGGTTTTATAAACTCTTATAAAATCTCATAAAATCACTAAAAATTTACAAAAATAAGTTCATTGAGATACTTTGAAGTACAAATATGTGTGATCGAAAATCAACACATATTACAAAGTTTTTGAACCATTTTTGTGATATAGAAAATTTGCCTTAAAAAAAAATCTGTATTTTTCAAAACCAATCTTCAATTTGAAAAATAATTTTTTCAAAACTTCTTCAAATACAAAATTAAGATATTTTAAACACTTTTGAAGCTTAGAGTGTATGGATAATACACATATAAGATGAAATATCTATGTTTCGACAATAAGCTCTAAAATAAGTTTTGATAAATATAAAACTCAAACATATGCATATAAGTTTTTCTAAACATTTGAACCAACGATGTGCATGGATGAAATCCAAAACACATAAAAATCATATAAACTTATTTTGATGAAATCTAATCATGAAACATAAGAATGTCATGAAACATGAGGATGTATACTTTGAAGCTCAAAACCAAAATGGTATTTTCTAACATCAAAACTATTTTATAAAAATAAATATAATTAGTGTGTGTGTATGTGTATGAGCTTGAGCACACTAATCTATCCTTTACATTTTATGTAAAATACAAAATCTTAATGCTTACAAAACTAGACTCAAGTCTTCACGAGAATCTTCTTTTGAAAATTCTTCTTCTTCAACTTGACTTGATCCAAACTTGATCCATGAGCTAGACTCCTCCTTGAGTACTTGATGCGATCTTGATAGTGAGCTCTTGAATCAACACGTGCTAGCTTCAAAACTTGACTTTGCATTTTGTTGAAGCTAAACACCGACTAAGATCTAAAACTATATAAATATAAGATCACCAGCACTATAACTATATGAGTTAATTATCATCAAAACTAGAGTGATGGGTCTTTGGGCCAATAATCTCCCCTTTTTGATGATGACAAAACTTATGGAGTTATATATGCATGGATTAAAGATAAGCTTCATGAAAGCTCTCCCTTAACTCATGTATAGCATAAACAATAAGGATATTCAATAATGTGCATAAACTTAAACAAAAAAATATGTGCATAAATACCAAATATTAAGCATGCATATACAAACTTACTAAATTCTTCTCCCCCTTTTTGTCAATTCATCAACAAAGGGACAAAGACAAACAAACCCACATAAAGATGTATATGCGATATACATTTACGAAGAGGAGAGACGTAAAGTTGGCTCCCCCTATATACATGCATTACATGGAGAAGGGATGAGTAGACCCTAACCCACATAATTGATTGCCAAAAAAATAGATAAATTAAAGAGATAAAAGGATGTTATTTGAATGTAGGTTAAATCTCTGCCTTTCACAATTTATCCACGGTAGCAAGGGCTATGCGGGTCGAATCCACAGGGAGGAATGCGTTAGAAGCTTTTCGATATCTCCTTAAACACTAAACTGGTTAAATATTCTTCTAAGGAAAAGAACTCATTAAACTATCAATTTACTTCATCTACCACCACTAACTTACTAACCTATGCAAGAATTTACTTCACTTTAGATTATAAAAGTTAGATCTTAGAGTTGCTTTCAATTTAAGAAAGATACATAAGATAAAAACTAAATCCTATTTGAAATAATCACTAACCTTGATCTAACATTAAACTATCAAAACCTTCTAAGCATAGAATAAGAAGAATAACTAAGATTCAACATTAAACTTTCAAAGCTATCTAAGTATAGAATAAGGAAAACCATTGGAAAGTATTAACATATATGGATTTAACTAGTCATCATCATGTGCCTTTAAGAACTTTAACTAATCCAAGGGTTAAGCATACATATGGTCTGTTAGTTTATTCTAACATAAAATTAGAAGTAGTGGTGGAGAGTTAGTAAGTCATGAAAAAAAGATTAGCTATTCATGACTAAAACTAAAGAAAGCGTGGTAGATGAGAAAGCAATAAATAAAGTAAGTAAATAAAAATAAATTAGAAATAAAAACCTTGTTATTTATGCTGTCACCTACAATTACAAAGAGCCTCCTTCTTCTTTACAAAGCTTGAATTAGAACTAGAACTAAAAAATACAAAAGAAATTTGAAAAAGAGACTAAAAGAAAAATCCTAAGTTATGATCTCTGATGTGAAAATATTTGATAATGAGAGATTTCAGCTCTTTAAATAGGCCTCAAATCTAATCACAATAGGATACAAATTAGAAGATTTTCTAATTCAATAGAAAAATTCATTCCTCCAGCAAGTTGGTGTGTTATTTACTGAATATAACTCAACAGATGGCTGAATTTGACAGAGTGATAAACATAAGAATTGTAGTACTTCAAGTCTTCTTTCTGTAGCATCTTGAATCATCAAATTTGAATAGCGGTAGCAAACGTTATGATCTGAATACTAAAAAGTGTACAGTCTGAATCCGAGTCTGAATTTATTTTAAACTCCATTTAATTTGAATTATCCTCCTTATTCCTTGTAGAATTAGCTTTATCCCATTCATCTTCTAGGATTTTATCTTCTGAATTTAAACTTGAATTTAGGGGATGAAGATTAATTCTTTTCTCCTTTGAATTCAATTTAATTTAAAATCCAACTTTAGATAGGATTAAGGATAAAATGAAGCTTCTTGTATCTTTATCCTCTCATTTAAGTAACTACGCACCATAATCAAAAAAGGGTTAATAGCATTAATTAATAAAAGAATGACCAAGGATATATGTGTAAAAGTGATGATAAAAATATAATTTTGTAGTACAATCACACCCCCACACTTATATTTTGATCGTTCTCGAGCAAAATCTAATGTTAGAAACTAATTTAATCAAAGCTAACTCACTTTCATAGGAATCACGATTGCATTTAGTATGTGCAACAACCTGTTAAACTTCTAGGTTACCCTAGAGAATGAGTGTTGTCACGTAAGGGTTTTCAGTGAATTACACCCACAAAATTCATAAAGAAAGAAAAATAAAATGTTAGTATTTTCGAAATTCATTTTGAAAGAAAAGAATATTTAAAATAATTTTTTTAGTAAATCAAGTAATCTATAAGTCATAGGATTATCAAATTATTCATTCTTATACTTAGTCTCGATGCAAAAATTTTATTATCAATTTAGATTAGGATTAAAACTGAAATTTTCACTTAGTCAATTATTTTACTCTAAGTCATATGCAACTTTGTGATCGTAAATTTTTAACTCGGGATTCTTCAACTTTAACTCTTATGCCATATATATATAACTTCTTTTTTTGCCGAAGTTCGAAGTATTACCACTTCGTTGCCTTTTAAGCACTTCTTTTTTTTCCTTTTTTAATATGTATAACTCATCTAATTTTATTTTGTGTAAGTATCAAGGCTTCTTGATGCCCTAATACCTAACTAATTGATTATTAGATGTGTTAATACACATATGATATATTTTTTAATTTTTTTCAAACTTATCTAATTACCTTTCACGTAAGCACCAAGGCTTTCTTAGGCCAAAGTACCTAACTAATCAATAATTAGATTTGTTTATTTTATATTTTTTTTTCTAAGACACAAGAGTCTTTGTTTTGAATCCCAAGTGTGTAAGTGTATAAAGCATGCATATTTCATTAAGGTAAAATTATCAAGACTAAATTACTTTTTCAATTTTTCCTCCTAAACCTAAAAATCAAACAAATAATCTTTATTTTGACCATGTGTTAAGAAATCCTAATTATGATTTTCCTATTCCTTAAAATTAACTTAATTACTTTTAAAAATAAATCAAAGTATTATTTTCTTTTTAAAAAGTTTTTAAAAGACGGAAAAAAATTGTTAGTAAACCTATCTATGTTAGTATGTTAGTAAACCCTCCCCTATACTTATCTCATGCATTGTCCTCAATGCATGAAATAAAATGTAAAAGAGTACACTTATTAATTTATTTAGGTCTATTCCCTCTAACTCGCTTTCCATCATTCCAATGTGTCCTTTTTAGTGTTGAAATTAGAGAGGTTCTCTCATCCTCTCAAACTTGTTCATCACTTTTCTCTTCCTCCTCCTCTTTTCTTTCCACCGCTCTTTACAAATTCATCCTCGTTATTACACAATATTATTGGTGCAACATGAATCCCTAGAAATATGAGTTTATCCTCATACATCTTCTCAAAAGTTAAATAAATATATCTTTTGGACGTATGTAACTAACCAAGGCTCCCTAATCGAATCATCCAAACAGTCAAGTTTATCTTCAAAAAGGTTTTCAAAACTTTGGTCAATTTGAGGTTCTTGATAATTGCATCCAATTAGAAGATAGGATGTAAAAGATGATAGAGTAGGGTGGAGATAGTTATGATAATTTGAAAAAGAGGTTGATGGATGGAAAGATGGTTTCGACCTATCAACTGAATTGTACCAAAAAAAAATTAGATAGGCCATGGGGAATTTTTTTTATGATTTTTTATGAAAAATAAAGAATAAAAATTAACTAATTAGTAAATAAAAAAATATCGTTTCCTCCCCGGCAACGGCGCCAAAATTTGATTGCACAAAACAGAGTACAGAATAATATGAAAAGTGTATGTGATTGATTTAAACTCTGAATCTTTTGCAATTTAACCGCTGTAGCAAGAGCTAAATGGGTCGAACCTCAGGGAGAGATGCGATGAAAGCTTTTCGGTAATATTGTCTTCTTATTATCTTCTTTGTTTAAAGAACGTAGAAAAGAGGGGATGGATTTGTATGTGGGAAAAGAATTAATCTAAAAGAAAGGATCACAACTTACTAATAATCAACCACCATACATGCTAATGCTAGATAAATAATTACTTCTCTTCAAATCCTAAACATGATATTCTGTCTCAAAATCAAGCAAGATACATAGGGTAGAAACTAGGTTATGATTTGAAATAACATCAATTAAGTTTTAACATTACAATATCAAGGTTGTCAATCAAGTATAAAGTAAGAAAAATCATTAGAAAATATTTAGCGAATGTCAACCCTATTTGAAATAATACTAATCAAAGTTTAACATTAAAATATAAAGATTTTCACCAAGTATAGATTAAGAAAAATAGTTAAGAAGTATTAGCAAATATTTGACCAGATGCTTACCTAATGAGTCTTCAAGAAAAAAAATTATAGTAGGCATGCATATTATCTAATCTAGTTATCTACTAGACATTAGATGTGATGGTGGGGATGTCTTAGTAAGCCATGAGAAAAATCTAGCTACTCAAAATAAACATAACAAGTAAAAGAAAGCAAGAAATAAATAAAGTAAAAAAAAGAAAAATAAAGTAAATAACAAAAGAGATATGAAAAGAACGAATGCACCATGTTGATCTGTCACCTCGAATTACAATAGCTTCTCCTTCTCACAAATCTTGAATTAGAAGTAGAAGTAGAAAAAAATTACAAAAGAAATTTGGAGAAGAGACTAAAAGAAAAATCCCTAACTTATGATCTCTGATGTGGGGATATTTGATAATAAGAGATTTCAGCTTTTTAAATAGGCCTCAAATCTAATCACAATAGGATGCAAATTATAAGGTTTTCTAATTTAATAGGAAATTCAGTCCTGCTGTAAGTTGGCATGTTGCTTGCTGAATATAACTCAATAGACGGCTGAATTTGACAGTGATAAACAAATGAATTGTAGTACTTCAGGTCTTCTTTCTGTAGCATCTTGAATCATTAGATTTGAATAGCGGTAGCAAAAGTTATGATCTGAATACTAAAAGGTGTACAGTTTGAATTCGAGTCTGAATTTATTTTGAACTCATTTAATTTAAATTATCCTCCTTATTCCTTATAGAATTAGCTTTATCTCCTTCATCTTCTAGGACTTTATCTTCTGAATTTGAAAGAATTTAGGAGATGAAGATTAATCCTTTCCTCTTTTGGATTCAATTTAATTTAAAATCCAACTTTAGATAGAATTAGGGATAAAATGAAGCTTCTTGTATCTTTATCGTCTCATTTAAGTAACTACACACCATAATCAAAAAAGGGATTAATAGCATTAATTAATAAAGGAATGATCAAGGATATATGTGTAAAAGTGATGATAAAAATACAATTTTGGAGTACAATCAATAATATATGATGTACAATGTATAAGCGGAGATGTTAAGCTCCCCCTGCACACGTGTATCACGTAAAGAGAGAGGTCAAGCTCCTCAATGTGAGACACACTCAACATGAATCTATATATATAAGAGATATTAAGCTCCCCTTCTATATAGGCAATATATATCAATAAATTTTAAGAAATTTTGAAATCACTTTTTAAAACAAAATTTTAAAATTTCTTGAGTCAACAAAATAAGTTTTGATACCAGTGAATCAAATAGTAGTTGACAAAAATAAATATTGGTACTACTTGAAATTTTTTTTTAAGATACCAATAGTAGATTTTGATACCAATTGAAGGTGAAACATGAATTTCATTTTGATATTTATGGTATTTATTTGGTATCAAAATGAAATACCAATTGAAATGATTAGCAGTTGAAATACCAATTGAAATCAATGCATAAGCTTATAAAGATACAAATTAATATTTAAAAATAAGTCAAGCTTTGTATAAACTTTTTGTGCTTTTAAAGAATGTATAAGATATTATAAATCAAGCACAATCAAATCATATATATGTATGTAAGAAAATGAAAATACCAATTGAAATTGATATTAATTGAAATTTGAAGCATACATATATACATGACAAATATGAGTATACAAAAATAAAATAACATGAGATCATGTGTATAATTCATACCTACCACACTTTCATGCACATGATAAAAGATAGTCATTAAGGCATACAAGGCATGGTCTTCCAACCATCCGCCCTTTTAGGGTAGAAGCTTTCAAAAAATAAGATTTGAAAATAGTTGTAGGTTGAAAACACTACCAAATGAAGAATAAATAACTAGTTTAAAGTAATTCTTGAAAAACTAGTTAAAGATCATTCAAACATGAAAACAAAACATATATCCTATGAAGGATGCTAAATACACAAGATTTGACACTCGAAATCTATAAAGCTCATAAATGCTCATGAAAATAAGGTCATAAGTAAACAAAAGGAAAGTGAGTGCACAATAATCATGTGAATAGCATATTCATGAAAATAAACAGTAAAGCTCAAAATACCAAAACATATGAAAATCATAAAAATTTATTTTTCATCATAATTAAACAAAGTTTAAGGTATATGCATGTACGAACTAAAAATATACATACATATCCCAAACACAAACGAATCCATAATAGAATTTTGCATGAAGGCAAGTGACTCAAGGGTATACATATATATTTACTAGTTTTAGACAAAAATAACATATGCATGAAGCTAAACACATTTTTATGAAAACATGTATAAAAGTAGAAAACAAGTATAAATGAAAGAATCATCAAAATTAAGTTATACATATACATGTAATGAGTACAGATGAGTAATGAAGTACAAACATATAATAATTAAGTGTAACTCACTACTTGTACAAGTATAAATACAAGTTTTAACGAAAATTACATCTAAATAAGTATTCACCACATGAAGTACAAACCATGATTATTTAACATAATGAGCATAAAACCAAAATATGCTAAAATTATCAAATATAAAAGCATGTAAACTAAAATAGGAGTTTAGAGATAGTTACCAAATCATATGAACTATTTTCTAAGTCTCCAAACCATGGTGGCCCTCCCACTAAACTTCTTTGAAGGTGATGCATCCAATGTATTGTCCATCAAGCTCAAAGGCATCCACCACCAAGGCACCATACCTCTTACGTCATGTCAAAGCCTACACCTACATCAAACACAAGAGGTGGGGATTTTGATTCCAATTTTCTTTTGGGTCCACAGGGGTTAGCATCATGAGGAACCCAAACATTTTTATCCGCAAAACTTATAGAATTTAATCTATCAAAGTAAAATCTTATAAGATGGCCTTTGCGGCCGCAATGTGTACATTTGTACACTCTAGCATGAATATGAGTTGTGTGAGAGTGAGCATGGAGTGCATATGTATGCCGTGAGGTTTGTGCATGAATATGTGAAATAGATTCCAATTTATTGTGTTTAAATGTACATTGGCTCAAAGTGAAGCCCAAACAATCAATTTTATTTTTCAAGACATGAATATCATTTTTATTAATAGAAGATGCCACATTATTAGCATGACAGACATGCCAAGAATGAGAATCAAAAATTTTATTCTTTTTAGAAATATTTTCTTTTTCTTTTAAAATAATTTTCTTTTTCAAAGGGTTATTTTCCTTTAAAGCAATCTCTTTTTCTTTTTCATTCAAAATAACTTGATTTTTCAAAACATCATTTTCTTTTGAAACAATTTCAAATTCATTTTTAAATGAATCCTTTTCTTTTGAAACCAAATCATTTTATTTTTCAAATTTTTGTTTTCCAATTTTAACAATTCATACTTTTTAAGAAGTTGTTGACAAAATAAAGCAAGCTCATCATATGAGATGTCAACATCCTCATCAAGCTCGAATTTAAAATTTACCTCAAGGGGGTCATCCTCTTGGACCATGTAGCATATGTTGGAAGCATCACTTCCATCATCCGAGTCACTCCTCATATATTATTGCCTTTGTTCACCAAGGGATACAAGTGAGTTCCATACTACAAAAGTCGAATCAAAGTTAGCAACCCAAGATAAATATTCATCATTTAGGGTATTCTTTAATGCATGGATGGCTTTTGTGTTAGCCTCAAGATGTTTGCCATTTAAACAATAAGAATCTTTAACAGTGGCAAGATAAACATGAATTCCTAGCACTTTGAGGTACATTGACTTCTTCACTTTCCAAGTTTGAATGTTAAGAATATCAAACATAGGAGGTGACATGAAATCTATATGTGTGTGTTCAAATATAGTGATTAGCTAAAATGAGGATATTTAATTCAAGGTTGTTAGACTCAAATCAAGAGTACCAAGCTCTGATACCAATTGAAAATACACCTAGAGGGGGTGAATAGGTGTACTAGCTAATCTAATGATAATGATGCGGAATTAAAAACTATTTATACAAACTGAGGCTATTAAGTTAAACACACAAAGTATAACACAAGAGTGTAGCCGAATTCCCGGTGAAGGGCTCTGGACTATCTCCTCAAGATTCCTCTATATTAAGAGTTGAGGTGCCAATATGGCTTTCTTAGTTGAATACAAGTGTGAGCACACAATCCCAAGCATATAATAATAAGCACAAGATATATCAAGCATATAAATAAATAAGCAATATAAGCATACAAGATATATAAATACAAGTGAGAGATAAGAGATGAGCAATCGCAAATACAAGAGAATTATTTCTAGGTTCGAGCACCCTTGCTCTACGTCACCGCCTTCAACACTATGAAGGATTTTCACTAGAATCGATCCCACAAGATCAATCGATACTACAACACCTACAACGAGTTCACACTAGAACTCTTGGACCACTAGTCCCTTTCTTGTTCCCGCAAGAAACACACGCAAGCACACTAGCTTGCTGAGGTCGCACTTCTTACAACTCCTCCAACCACACGTCGTAACACATGGTGATCACTTCACTTGATCACCATAAAACTCTCTTCACCGAGGTCACAACCTCTACAACTCCTCACCATACAAGGATGAAATCTTATGATCACTTCTCTTGATCACAAAATAACTCTCAAAATAAAGATCCCTAGAGGATTGATATAGCAATGGAAAGCTCAAGATTATGTGAGAAAATCAAGATAGAGTTGTCGTGAAAAACTCAAGATATCTCTTTTTATAAACACTCTTAAAAAACTCTCCTTTTGATATGAAAATATTAGCACTCAAACAAGTGGAGAAAACCCTAAGAAAAGTAGGAAAAACTGGTTTAAAACTATCTTAAAATCTTGTATAAAACAGCCCAAAATAGCCCCCTTATATAGACTTCCAAAACTAGCCGTTGGGAGCCAACTCAGCAGAAAAGTCTGTTGTCATTTGACCGGCCGGTTGACCAGAAAACGGTCATATTTTTGATCGTTAGGGCTTGCAGATCGACCGCCTGGTCGACCGCGCCCAACACTTGACCTGCCGGTCGACTGCCCGGTCGACTGGGGCTAGATCAAGAGAGCAAAGCTCTCTGGACGGTCTATCGGAAGGTCAACCAGCCCTCAAGATAAAGGGCTGTGCACGTTCTGTGCACATCAGTCGACCGCCCGGTCTGCCGACTTCTGTCTCGGTCGACCGGCAAAAGGCCGGGTCAGCAAATTTTCAGGATTAAATCTTGGTTTTATAAACGCTTATAAAATCTCATAAAATCACTAAAAATCTACAAAAATAAATTCATTGAAATATTTTGAAGTACAAATATGTGTGATAAAAAATCAACACATATTACAAACTTTTTGAACTATTTTTGTGATATATAAATTTTGCCTTAAACAAAAATCCGTATTTTCAAAATCAATCTTCAATTTGAAAAATGATTTTTTCAAAACTTCTTCAAACACAAAAATAAGATATTTTAAACACTTTTGAAGCTTAGTGTGTATGGATATGATCCAATACACATATAAGATGAAATATCTATATTTTTGACAATAAGCTCTAAAATAAGTTTTGATAATATAAAACTTAAACATATGATATAGAATCACCAAATAAGTTTTTCTAAACATTTGAACTAACAATGTGCATGGATGAAATCTAAAACACATATAAACCATATAAACTTGTTTTGATGGAATCTAATTATGAAACATAATGATGTATACTTTGAAGCTTAAAACAAAATGATATTTTCTAAAATCAAAACTATTTTATACAAACAAATATAAATCTTACGTGTGTATGTCTATGAGGTTCAGCAATCTACAACTAATCTATCCTTTATATTTTATCTAAAATACAAAATTTTAATACTTACAAAACTAGACTCAAGTCTCCACGAGAATCTTCTTTTGAAAATCTTCTCCTCCATCTTGACTTGGTCCAAACTTGATCCATGAGCTAGACTCCTTGAGTACTTGATGCGCGAGCTCTTGAATCAACACGTGCTATCTTCAAAACTTGACTTCGAATTTTTGTTGAAGCTAAACACCGACTAAGATCTTGATCAAATATCTGAAACTATATAAACACAAGACCATTAATACTATAACTACATGAGTTAATCATCATCAAAACTAAAGTGATGGGCCTTTGGGCTAACAATCTCCCCCTTTTGATGATGACAAAACTCATGAAGTTATATATGCATTAATTAAAGATTAGCTTCATGGAAGCTCCCCCTTAACTCATGCATAGCATAAACAATAAGGATATTCAATAATGTGCATAAACTTAAACAAAAACATATATGCATAAATACCAAATATTAAGCGTGCATATATAAACTCACTAAATTCTTCTTCCCTTTTTTGTCAATTCATCAACAAAGGGGCAAAGACAAATAAACCCACATAAAGATGTATATGCGATATACATTGATGAAGAGGAGAGACGCAGAGTTAGCCCCCCCACTATACATGCATTACATGGAGAAGGGATGACTAGACCCTAACCCACATAAAACATAATATATAATGTATAAGCGGAGATGTTAAGCCCCCTACACACGTGTATCATGTAAAGAAGAGAGGTCAAGCTCCTCAATATGAGATACACTCAACATGAATCTATATATAAAAGAGATGTTAAGCTCTCCTTGCATATATGTAATATATATCAATAAATTTTAAGAAAAATTATAATGAGAGAGAGAAAGAGAAAGAGGTAATATACGAGAGAGGGAGAGTGTGCGCGGTGGGGAAAAAGAGGGAAACGTGGGAGACATGAGCGAGAGGGAAGGGAGCAGGTGGATGAACGTGGTTGAAATGGTGGAGGGGAAAAAGGTGAAGTAAAGTGATGTTTAAATATGTTTGATTTCTTCTCTTAACAAATGCCAAGAAGGCATCGTGGTTGGTTCGTTCAAAGCCTTGTCTGGGGTCATATGGTGGGTCAAGGGTTGGAAACTGTGATCCTCTGGTAACACAAAAAAGGGTTTTCTCTTTTTCTCTTTTTATTTTATTTTTATTTTTATTTCTTTCTTTTTCATTTTGAATAAATATTTCATTATTTTATTGGATTAAACTCTATTAATTCAGAAAAATGCTCAAAAAGTCTCAAAAATAGAAAAGTATCTTGAACATTGCTGTGAACTTAGATCTCCATAATTCATCCCTGAGTGTTAATTAAAAATCTCAGAGTCAGTCTGTGACACTGATTGACCCCGCATTGAGATTCTTCTAAAATAATTCCCAAAAAAATTTCAAAAAATCTAGAAAAAGTCAAAATATTGGGAAATAATATTTTGAGCTGAAGT
Source organism: Agave tequilana (assembly GCA_038442645.1). Lineage (NCBI taxonomy): Eukaryota > Viridiplantae > Streptophyta > Magnoliopsida > Asparagales > Asparagaceae > Agave > Agave tequilana. The sequence continues at coordinate 44,925 of JAVJIF010027872.1, forward strand.
GACCTCAATTCAGTTACCAGGATAATTAAAATCAGGATCGAATACCAGTATTGCATACATACATTGAAAACCGAAGGTTACAATTGGACTCTAGATTTTAGTTTAACCACCATAGAAAGATCCTCTTGCTAGTCATCCATTTGCATTACTTATTTGTCATACACACCTACATCCATGACCGATACCCTCAAGTCCCCACTCAAGTTTGATGGCCTTAACTTTCCCACTTGAAAAGTTTAAATGACCATATTTTTGCAATCTCTATGAAGTCGAGTTGCAAAAATCGTAACCAAACCTTTTAGTATATCTGATGGTGATGAGTACACTTGATCTGATATTGCCACTAAGGAGTTTGATGCTAACTCTTAGGCGCACTATACCTTACTTCACGCATAAAATGATGATGAATTACTAGGGTTTATTGCAAATTTGCCTATGAGATTTGGTTACATTTGGTTGTCACTCATGAAGGAAAATCACAAGTCAAGAGAGCTAAAATAGATCTCTTGCATTTCCAATATGAGAATTTTTCAATGAATAAGAATGAATCTATTAATGACATGGTTACCAAATTTAATAAAATCACAAATCATCTTGCTTCCTTAGGTGATGAAATCGACAATGATCAAAAGGTGAGGAAGGTCAGACGGGCTCTTCCACCTTCATGAAAAGTCAAGGCAACAACATTGAAGAAGCTTAATGACAAAGAAGAGATGAAGCTCATGGATCTTATTGGCAACCTTAAAACCTATGAAATGGAGAGAAAATATAGAGAAGAGAAGGCACCGCAAAAGAAAAAGAATCTTACCTTCAAATCTACACCTACCATTTTCGATGAAGATGAAAAAGAAGAAGATGATGCAGATCTTTCCGTCCTAGTAAAAAATGTAAGGAGGATGTACAATAAGACTAAGTTTGAAAATAGAAGATGGCAAGGGAAGGATGAAAAGAAGCTAGTTTGCAACAATTGCTGAAAAATGGGTCATGCCATTGTAGAATGCCCAGAGATCAAGAGCAAACCTACTACCTCCAAGAAGCCCCACGAAAAGAAGGCCTTGAAAGTTACATGGGACTCAGAAAGCAAATTCAAAGAGAAAGTAGACACGGTAAATGTGTGTTTCATGGCTAATGATAACACACCAAAGGTATTTAAGAACCCTCTCTAGATGATTGTGATTTGACCATGGAGGAACTAGGAGAAGCTTTCTTATAACTATGATTCTCTCAAGAAAAAATATTCGAAAACAAAGAAAGAAAAAAACTTTTGCAAAACCAATTACTTATTATTTCAAAAGAAAAGAAAAATTTATCTATTTCTCTTGGAAATACTTAAAAAGATTTTGATTCAAAAAAACTTAAAAAGATTTTGATATTTACAAGATTTCATGCAAAGCTAAACTTCCTTTTTTGATAAGAATAAGATTTCCTTGATAAAAACTAAGATAAATTTTTTGACAAATGTTTTAAAAAAATGTGAATTTGATAAGGCTAGATTAGAGGCTTTGTTTCCAAAGAGGCAAACTCAAAAGAAATCTCATATTTTACATACACACCATCATGCTCACACGCCACCACAATCACAAGCACATCACGCACACCATGCACACTATGCCACACGCACCTATGCTGCACATGATCATCATACATATACACATCATGCATTTTTATATGCTAAGGTGTACTTATGCGCCTATTAAGGTTGGAAAGGTCACTTGGCTAAGTTTTATTATGATAGAACTAATACTTCTAATGATCAAGTTTGAGTTCGAAAGACTAACACTCTAGGGCTCAAGAAAATTTGGGTACCAAAGTCAATCCCTTTATTAATTAATGTAGGTATGCACTAAGGCTCCAAGATGCAGGGAGCAGTGGTACCTTGATAATGGTTGCTCAAGGCACATGACATGAGATATCAATAGCTTTACAACCCTATAAAAGTATAATGAAGGTGGCACCATCACCTTTAGAGATGACTCCAAGGGCAAATTCGTTGGTCTAGAAAATATCAAGGTTAGCTTATCTTCTTTAATTGAGAATATTATTTCGGTAGAAGGCCTCAATTATAATCTATTAAGCATTAATCAATTATGTGACAAAGGCTTAAATGTTATTTTTGATGACTTTAATTGTGATGTTTTAGATAAGAAAACGAATTCTTGTGTACTTTCAGATTTTCGTGAGAACAATGTTTATATTATTGACATTATGAATTTATAATGCAATGCTATTTGCTTGAATATTTTTAATGAAAATTCTTGGCTTTGGTATAGACGGTTGGGTCACGTTTTTTTTTATCATTTATCCCATATGAACTCTAAGGAAGCGGTGATTGGTATCCCTTCTTTGAAATTTAAAAAAGAATTCATTTGTGATGGGTGCCAACTTGAAAAACAAATCAAGTCCTCTTTCTAATCAATTAAGGATATCTGACATCATTGTCTTTGGAATTAATACATATGGATTTGTTTGTTCTGACCAAAACCAAAAGTCTTAATGAAAATCGATTTGTTTTTTAATAAGTTAATGATTTTTTGAGATTTTCATGGGGTTTTTTTTGGAACATAACGATGAAGCTTTTTTGAATTTTCATGTTTTTAGAAAGAGAGTTGAAAAAGAAAAATATTTTCTAATTTTGCGCATTAGGAGTGAGAAAGGTGGTGAGTTTATAAACCAATGAGTTTATAAACCACTTTTTTATTACTTATTGCAAAGAAAATTGAATCATACATGAACTTTCATGCTCAAAACTCCACAATAAAATGGAGTCGTCGAAAGGAAGAATCACACTCTTCAAAAGATGGCTAAGACAATTATTAGTGAATACAGACTCTCTTAATATCTATGGTCCGAGGTCATAAACGTCTCATGTTACATATCAAATATAATTTATTTTTGTAAAAATACTTCTAATACCCCTTTTGAGATTTACTATTTGAGAAAATCAAATATTTTATATTTTAAAATTTTTAGTTGTAAATGTTTTGTTTTGAATTCTAAGGACAATTTAGGTAAATTAGATGCCAAGTCTTATGAAGCTATATTTGTTGGGTATTCAAATATTAGTAAGGCATATATAATCCTCAATAGGTCAACTTTGATAATTGAAGATTATATGCATGTTAAGTTTGAGGAATCTAGTGCTCTTGTGAGAATGTTGTAGATACTGGTTTCTTAAATGAAGATATAGAGAAGATAACTTTGAAGAACTCACCATTTCCAGAAGATGACAAGCCAAAGGATGATGAACGTGGTGAAGCTCAAGATATTAAAGTGGAGCCAATTCAACCATTTTGGAAAGGTTGGAGATATGCAACAAGTCATCCCAAAGACCACCTCTTAGATGATGTATCCAAGGGGTAACTACACACTCCAAATTTCTATATATTTGTGGCCATGTTGCATTCATATCACACATAGAGCCCAAGAACAGCCTCGAGGCTGAGGCCGACTCATACTATTTACTTGCAATGCAAGAAGAGCTCAATCAATTTTAGCGTTACCAAGTTTGACATCTTATTCCTAGGCACCATGATAGACCAACTATTGATACTAAATGGATCTTTAGAAATAAATTGAATGAGTCGGGTAATGTAATTAGAAACAAAGATAGGTTAGTAGCACAAAGTTACACTCAAGTCAAAAGAATCGATTTTGAGAAAATCTTTGCACCCGTAGCATGGCTTGAAACCATACGAATGATCCTTACTTATGCCTTATTTAAAGATTTCAAACTTTTTCAAATGGATGTTACAAGTGCTTTTCTTAATGGTTTTATGAGGAGGAGGTGTATGTTTAACAACCTCCGGGGTTTGTTGATCCTACATATTCCAATCATGTTTTTAAACTTGAAAAAGCTTTGTATGATTTAAAACAAGCTGCAAGAGCTTGGTATGAAAGACTTGGAAGTTTTCTTATTGATGAGGGTTTTGTTAAAGGTAAAGTAGATACCACTTTATTTACTAAGCATGTTGTTAAAGATATTTGATTGAGCAAATATGCAAATTTATATTGATGATATCATTTTTGGTACTTCAAATGAAAAGCTTTGTAAGGATTTTGAATCATGCATGAAGGAAGAGTTCGAAAGGAGAATGATGGGGGAACTCAACTATTTCCTTAGACTCCAAATCAAGTAAAAGAGTGATGGAATCTTCGTAAATCAAGCCAAGTACACAAAAGAGGTTATTAATAAATTTGGTCTAGAGAATGCGAAGACTAGCAAGACTCCTATGGCTGCTACAACCAAGCTTAATAAGGATGAACAAGCTAAAAATGTTGACATTAAACTCTACTGTTGCATGATTGGTAGTGTGCTTTACTTGATGGTTAGTGTCACGCTCCGCTTCCCAAAATACGGAGTACGGGTATGTGACGAGGCCAGCAGATACTCATGAAGAGGAAAATCTTTCCGTGAATACCTTACGCTGTAGTAAATAAGCCAAATACTCGCACACATATACAACAGACAACAAGAAGTTTCATTTTCACATAAAGATATACATCTATTAATTGTCTTTGTCTGGATACAAGATTGAAAATATAACAAATTAGAAATAAAAGAAGATACAATTTTGGCATCAGGACATCATAACAAGACAAAATGCCAAAATACGTAAGACAAGAAACGTCAGACTCACGCCTCGTAGTCTTCTTGGGTTTCTTTGAACAGTGGTTCGTTAGCCTCCTCAAGCTCTAATGCCGAAATATCAAGGTCTGTTAGAAGCGGACCAGCAAGTGCACACACGAAAAGAGGAAACAATAATATAGAAATAAGAAAGTAAGGGGCAATATAAGTATAGCACTGGAATAATTGAATAATAAATCTGATTGTAATATAAACTGATAAGCAAGATACCGGCGAGAGTAACAGAATAGTGGATCATGTGAAATAAGGTCATGTATATATACTATGACATGTATATAATGAGTATGAAGCACCCTGGACGAGTAATGTCATATATCATAGTAATTAGGTCACAAGATCAGAAGATCATATGTTAAGAACAATATGGCAAGTCCAGGAACATTACCTAGTCAAGATTATCCATATCACAAATGATAATTCTAAGTCTAGTTATTTTATTACCCTAACTAATGCAGTCATCCTGTGCCCCATCCCACAGGACAACTATATATCAAACAAGTGATGCGTTAGTGGATCTTGATAGCAGAGAGAAACAGTTCACTATACTCAGATATCATGTAACATGTAATAATAAGAGCGCACATAAATAACAAGATTACGTGTGGCATCCAAACTCACAAGTTGTCGCCCTTCCAAACATACCTCCCTAGATTTTCCCTACTATAGTCTCCCCCAGTAACCCCGGCTTGGTTAATTTTATTAATTAATATAAATGTAAGATAATGTGTAACTCAGTGTGACATGATTAGGGATCAGTATCAAGAGTATCAGTTTCAAATAGTGATTACAATACATATCAAAATTTTAAAAAAATAAAAAACGGTGACAACATCGAGTGACAAATGCATAATAGTATAAGTGATGCCAGTGTGTTAGGATGTAGACGTAATCATAAGTTAGTAATCATGACATAGGGTGACATTAACTTACTTGTACAATATTTACTAATTTATAGTTATACTTAAATGATCATTTTTGTAACAAACATCCTATACATGTCTGTCTTACAATAAACATGATCAGGGAAGGATATGAGAATCGAGATCGAAAAAGAATTTATAAACTAACAAAGGAACACAGAGGAGAAAGAGTATGTGCACTGGCCTGACGTCGTTGGAATCTGAATTTCCGTAACTACAACCAGCTCTGGGTAAAATTCGCGACATAAATATTGAATGAATTAATTAGAGACTTTGCATATTATTTATTCAGTGATAAGTTGAATGAGCATATAATTTTTACTATTTATTATAATTTTGGTTGGTTAATATTTCAAAATAATTTAATTTTTGAATTTTTTAGCAACCATTTAAAAATATAATTTCATGATAAAATACATGCATAAACTAATAAATTGATGTATAATATTTACATATTACTGAATTAGGAATTTTATATTTTTTGTGATATTTAGAAATTTATTGACAATTTTTAAATAAATGATCATTAAATAATAATTACAAAGAATATTTAGTTTCATATTATTCTAAGTAATGTTACACTCAAAATAATTTTACAGAATCCCAAATTTAGTTTGTAATTTTCTGTGAATTTTCTTAAATTTTCTGAGTTTATTTCGAATTTTTTTGAATTAATATAAACCAAAAATCAATTAAAATCAATAAAAGGCTTAATGAGTCTGTTTCCTACAGCAAGAGTCTGCTACAGTAATGGGTTTGGGTTGGGTCTGCTATTGTAATTTACTACAGTAAATTTTCTACATATTTTATTATATTGTATTTATTTATTTTCTTTTTCCTTTTCTTTCTTTTTCCTTTTTCTTCTTTTTAATATTAGGCTGGGTTCAGATCTATTTTTTGGATCTGTAAAACAGACCCAGGTTGGCTCTGTGCTAGACACAGACCCAGTCGAACCAGGCTAGGCTGGCCTGGCCTGGCCGAGAGCAGTTTTTTTCTTCCCTCTTATAAAAATAGATAAAATCCTAAAAAAATTATGATAAATACAAGACTCATCTTAGGTGTTCTATATAATTTTATTATGATTTTAGCATAAGTTTTTCAAGGTGAAATCACAGCTATAATGTAATGTGTACTACGTGTTTGATGAAATGCCACAACGAACTTAAATCTACGAAAATACAAAATAAAATACCTGGAACGCTTCCCTTCAGTTTAAAAGTTCTTCTCCTTGACCAAACTTCAAAGATTCAGGAGAGAAAGAGAGAGTATAGTGAAGAAGAGAGAAAGTTTAGGTTTTGCAAATGAATTGAGATGGTGAGATACCCCTCATATAGCACCACGTACACCCTTAAGCCATCCCTGAGAGTTAGACTATATGGAAGAAGTAGTGGGTTTAGTTTGGGTGAGTGAGAATGAGGGGGAGAAAGTGTGGGAGAAGTTAGAGAGAGTCGGGAAGCTGGAGAAGATGGGGAAAATAGATGAAGGTTTAAAACTGGTGGGCTTGGGTCTCCATACCACATGCCAATATGGTAGCATGGTTAGCTCATTACATCCTTTCCTAACCCACCAAGGTTCAAAACCTAGTCGCTGCAAATAAATTCTGGATTTTATTTTTATTTTTGCCTTTTCTTACCTCAATTAAATTCCTATTTAATTTGGAAAAATTCCTAAAACTTTTTAAAATAGAAAATATTATTTTAGATATTACTCAGAAATCAGATTCATGAAATTCATCCCCGATTGTAAATAAAAATCCGCAAGTCGTATAGCGACACAGATGGGTCACGAATTTTGAGAATCTTCAATTAATTTAGAAATTTTTTAAAAAAATCAAAAAATATCTGAAATATTAGGAAATTTTATTAGAGTTAAAGTAGACTTACTTTAGACCACCAGAATATGTATTTATACCATAGCGACCATCAGTGAAAAATACCGGTGACTGGAACCGAGGGCTACAATCCAACCGACCTAATAAAAAGAGTTTCGTCCTCGAAATTCAAAAATAAACAAGGAGAAGAGTATTCTAAACTATAATATGATGAATAGATAGTTAGAAGTGAGATAAGTTACCTGAGAAGAGATGAGGAAATTTTCCCCTTATCTCATCTTCCCGTTCCCGGGTGGAATCCCTGGGAGAGTTTGAATTCTGAGATACCAGTACCAGGGGAATGGTCTTGTTCTTCAGAACCTTCTCCTTCTTGTCGATGATGTGGATTGGCTGAGCCTCATAGGATAGATCGTGATTCAATTTCATATCTAAATAGTCCAAAATATGTTGGTCGTCTCTGACGTACTTTCTTAATTGAGAGATATAGAATACGTCATGAACACCATTTAGTGCTGGAGGTGAGGCTACTCTGTATGCTACTTCTCCGACTTGCACTATGATGTCAAAAGGTCCAATGTATCTGGGACTCAGCTTCCCACTACAGCCAAATCTAATGACCTCTAGAGTTGGTGAGATCTTAAGAAATACATGATCACCTACTTCAAACTCTTAAGGGTCTTCTCTTGGAATCAGCCCACTTCTTCTAACGATCTCGAAAGGCTTTCATATATTTCTTAATCTTGGCCACCTTCTCTACTATTTGTAAAATCAGATCTGGGCCGAGCAGCTCCCTTTCGCCAATGTCATCCCAGCACATAGGAGATCTGCACTTTCTTCAATAGAGTGCCTCGTATAGAGCCATCTGGATACTAGCCTGATAGCTGTTATTTTAGGAGAACTTCACTAAATGCAGATGGCCATACGATGATCCCTTAAAGTCTAGTGTACAGGCTTTAAGCATATCTTTTAGAATCTGGATGGTTCTTTCTGATTAGCCATCAGTCTGAGGATGAAATACCATGCTAAACTTTAACTTGCTGCCGAGGCTTCTCTGAAGACTATCCCAGAAACATGACACAAATCTAGTGTCTCTATCTGACACAATACTAACAGGGATTCCATGTAGTCTGACTATTTCTACAAGTGCTTTTGTAGATTGTCCGACTCTGAAAGGTATAAAGTGAGCACTCTTAGTGAGTCGGTTCACGATCACCCATATAGCATTATTCCCTTTTGGACTCCTAGGCAAGCCTACAACGAAGTCCATGGTGATATTCTCCACTTTCATTTCGGGAATAGGGAGTGGTTGTAGCAGCCTGACCATCCTCTGGTGTTCTGCCTTGACTTGTTGGCGTACAAGGCAATGGGCTATGAATCAAGCTATCTGTCTTTTCATTCCGTGCCACCAAAAGTATTGTTTGAGGTCTCCGTACATTTTAGTCCCCCCTTGTGTACCGAATAAGGGGAACTGTGAGCTTCAGAGAGCAAATCCCTTCGAACTTTCCCAGATGGTACACAAAGTCTACTTCTGAATCGAAGCGAACCATCTGCATGGATGCCTATATCCTACATTAATCCGGCTTCCACTTCTTCTCTGATCTTCTACATCTTAGGGTCTTCCTTCTGAATCTCCTTAATCTTCTCGATCAGAGATGGTTGAGTCACCAAGGTCATGAGCTCCCAATATCTCCGGGTAGAAAGACCTCCAAATCTAGTCTAATAATCTCTCCCTGCATGTCCTTCTGCTGAGCACCATCATGAAAGGGGGCTTCCTACTGAGAGCATCAGGAAGTGCATTCACCTTCCTGGGGTTTATTGCAGATCTAGATCATAGTATGTGATCATACACATATTTTTACATTCTTTTCATTACACTCCTACATTTATCGAGTAATAAATATGCTAATTTCCTTGTCTTAAATGTCTATTTTGCAGAAGAGAATCATGGAGAGAAAGAGGATTAAACCAAATAAATATCAGTTAAAATCAGATTTAACTGTACCTATTTGGTTAGCTGAGGGTGATTCCAGATCTAGTCAGTTAAAAATTATATTTTGGTGAATCAATTCGATTAACTTAATGATCTACGAGGATATCACCAATCCAGAACAAATAAACAATTGGGGCAAATGTTCAGCTGAAGATCAGAGCAAATCAGAAAGATAACACTAAATGAAAACCGATAAAATTTGGATTCTATAAATCTATTTTGGTTATCTAAAGATCAACCGAGGATAACGTCAAATACAGAGTCCAAATTCAAAATCCAAAGAGATAAATGGATAGAGAGAAGATCAACGGATGAGATGAAGCAATTTTGACTGAATATATTTTAGTATTTGAATCATAATGTTCTCTACTAAAACTCAAATCTGATGATTCAAGATGATCCAGAAAGAAGACTTAAAGGGCTACAACTTTCACGTTGATCACTATTTCTAATTCTATCATTTTGTTAAGTTATATTCAGTAATCAATACGCCAATAAGCTGTAGAGCAGAATTGAATATCCGTACCAAATCAAGTTTGGAGATAAGGGGAGGATTCAAATTCAGAAATAGCTAACTCTCTCTATCTTTTGACTCATTTTCTTATCCATTTCTATACTATAAATACCCCACGCATCAGAGGCAGAGGAGGATAAAGCAGAGAGTAGAATAGACTCTTGTATAGGTTTAACCTAGATTTTTTTCTCTTTTAATGTAATTTTTTTTTTCTTTATGTAACTAAGAGGAGAGGAGAGTTTCATGGTGGAATGAGAGCAAGTTTGTACTAAGGGTGACACCGGTTTAAGTAAGTCTTTTCTTTCATTGTTATTGAATCGAATCGAAGTTTTTTCTTCTTTTCTCTTATTTTTGTTTACTTTCCTCTGATGTGTTTGCAATCCTAGTGAATCCTATAGCCTCAAGATTGCTTCGCCATTGCTAGTGCCCTTGATGGCCTATGGTGATAAACAACCATTCCTTCATTAGTTTAGCTTGCCCTTTTATTCATAGTGTAAATCAGGACTGGGAAAGATCCTACATGCGATGCTTGATCGCCTTCAAAGACAAGGTAAGTCGTAGCAACGGATCCAAGGTATTGAGCACTGAAGAGGTAATTAAGAATTATTAGGTTTTCTTCCTTTCTTTTAATTTTTAGTTTAAATCCCATCAACTTTCAACTCTATTCACTTTTTCACTTGCTTTGTATAAATTTATTTTCTATTTTCTCCATGTACTCCAACCTATCACTTTCACAATTTAACATAACTTATTTTCTTTTCTTTTAATGAATAATAGAAGAACATTAACCATTTTAAGTAACTTATAAGAGAACTCACAAAACGCTTCCACCACTAGTCCCTACTTGTGAATCACGACCCGCATAGCCACTTACTATCACGGTAGTATTGAGAACTTGCACATTTCTATTATAATGCTCTGAAATTCTATATTTTCTGTGCAGGTTAAAACTCAATCAATTTTAGTGTTGTTGCCGGGGAGGGACGACAAGTAACTTTTTTTTTTGTTTACTTTATTGATTAACTTTCTTCTCAGTTCTTAGTGCATTGGTTTAACAACAAGAAGATTTTTACTGCAGTAAACATATAAGTGGCCCTGGACTCTACTCAAGAAAGCAGAGCCCAGAAGCCTTCAGATTTGCTACTTTCCCGTGGCAATCTGAGTGAACTACTAATCTGTATTTTTTGCAGGTTGGCTGAATTGCAAAGTTTAAATATCTGCAACTATTTATTTTCTTATTTGACTCTTTGTACATATATTTCTAACTTAATAACAAAATGTTGATTGTAAATGCTAAAAACGGTTTAGACTTTGCACTTAGGCATGTGTCTATTCGTTATATTTTCTATTTACTGTTGAAGAGTGCTGGAGCCAAGGGATATGCGCATAGCATTTAGTATAGAGTTCATTCTTGTATGAAATATTGCTTGAGTGTTACTTTTTCTATATACTTGTACATTGCATTAAACAGAATTAAGTGGCTTGTCCTATAAATCGGATAAGGTGGGGAAGTCATTACCCTCCCTTAGCCCACAAATAATCTTCTTACTCACTAACCCTAACCTAACTAAAATTGAGTAGATGTTTGTCCTAGGACATCTCAGACTCAGATAGGAGACTAACCTAAGGGGAAAGTTAATTAGAATTTGACTCTTACCAAATTAGTATCAAAGGTTGAGGATTGATTAGGCGAAATCTTGAAGAATAGTGGTTTAGGATAATTAGGCCCGCTGATTAGGCACAGATACTGTTGGCCCAAAGGCCTATCACTCTAGTTTTGATGATGATTAACTCATATTGTTATAGTTTACTAATGATCTTCTGCTTAATTAGTTTCAGATGATTGACCAAGATATTAGTAAGGTGTTTAGCTTCAACAAAGGAGTTTTGGAGTTAACACATGTGGATTCAAGAGCTCGAGCGTCAAGATCGCATCTAGCACTTGGATGGAGTCAAGCTCATTGGATCGCGTTTGGATCGAGTCGGCTTGGAGACAAGAAGACTTCGGTTTATTTTTAGTTTAGATGTTTATATCTTGTGTAAAGGTAGATAGTGTTGATATGCTCAAGTTCACATACACACACAAGTTTAAAGTTTATTTTTCGGTTTAATTGGTTTTGGATTTCATGTCAAAAACATAAATATATTTATTACATGTGTATTGGATTCTATTCATATACAATATGCTTCAAATTTGTTTCAATGTCATGTTTTGTATCCATTTGAGTTTGGAGAAAATGGTTTTTTATTTTAAAAATCTAAGTTTTAGAAAATTCAGATTTTGTGTTTAAACCAAATTTCAATATCACAAAAATGGTTCAAATTGTTTATAATATGTGTTGAATTTTAGTCACACATACTTGTACTTCAAAGATCTTAAAAGAACTAATTTTTGTGAATTTTATATGTATTTTAAGGGATTATTTAGAAGTTAAAAAGATCAAGTTTAAATCCCTATAATTTGTTTGACCTAGCCTTTGCCGGTCGACCGCTCAATCGACCGAACCAAAAGTCGGTCAACCGGGATGGTCGACCGATGTGTACAAAGCGTGCACGGCCAATTGGCTGGTGGGCCGGTCGACCGAGTGATCGATCGTGGCTCCGGTCGACCGGCCAGAGAGCTCTGCTATCTGGTTCTGGCCTCGGTTGACCGAGCGGTCAACCGATAGGTCAAAGCCTTGGATCGGTCGACTGGGCGATCGACCGGCAGGCTGCAACGGTCATAAATTTGACCGTTAGCCGGTCGACCGGAAGCAGACTTTTCTGCTGACTTTGACCCAACGGCTAGTGTTTGGAATGTGTTATAAATACCCATCCCTTTGGGCTGTTTTGAAAAAAAATTTCAAGAGCAAAAATTTCTATCTTTTTAAGTGTTTTAGCAACAAGTTTTCAAGAGTTTTTGGCCTAAAAGATTTATCTTTTATTTGTTTTAAAGGGTTGGAAAAATCAAAGGAGAGTCTTTGGCAATTGGTTTTGACTTTCATTTATATTTCTATCTAGAGTTTTTCCCAAGAGTTTTTCTTTGTGATTTATTTTTCAAACACTTTATTTTCTCACACTTGAACTATCATCTCTATCCTATCTATAGGATCTTGTTTTTGTGGGAAAATTGGTTTTTGATCTTTGTGATCACCAAAGTTGTTTGTGATCTTTAAGATCACCAAGAGTTGTAATCTTTCTTTACTTTGGGTATATCTCTAAGTGCAGAGGTGATTGTGTTTGCTGGTATCCCTCTAAGTGTAGAGGTGATTGAGATTGGAGTTTTAGCTTTGTGCCTATCCCTCTAAGTGTAGAGATGATTCTTGTTGTTTGGCTTAGTGCCTTATCCCTCTAGTGAGAGGTGATTGTTGTTGTGCCTTGCCTCTTGTGTTGAGGTTATTTGTTGGAGAGAGAATTTGTGTACTCCTAATTTGTATTTGCCAAATCCTCAGTGGAGGTTCCCTGTGTGGAAAGTCCTGTGTGGACGTATAATGGAAATCCTTCTGTGTGAAGGCGGGGACGTAGAGTAGTGGCTCGAACCTCGAAACATATCTCGGTGTTTACGATTGATTCACTATCTTTAACTCTCTCTTTCTCTCTTATATCTTGCATTGCATCATATTGTTCATATCTTATATGCTTGGTATTGTTTGTGTGCCCATGCTAGTGTTGAACCAAGAGAGCTTTATAAAGCACCTCAACTCTTATTTAGAGGAATTTAGAGGAGATAGTCCAGAGCCCTTCACCGGAATTTAGCTACACTCTTTGGTTACACTTAGTGTGTTGCAATTAGTTTTTAATTTCGCATCATTTATTCATTAGATTAGCCATACACCTATTCACCCCCTCTAGGTGTATTTTCAATTGGTATCAGAGCCAACGCTCCTGATATTAGGTTTAACCACCTAGAAGTGAGATCTTGGATTGCTAATCTAATATTTTCATTTGCACACTTTTAGTTTATGCACTCATGGATTATGTTGCCCCTCCCATGTTTGATATTTCTAACATCGATATATGGAAGCTTAAGATGAGTATGTACCTTAAGACCCTAGGAATGCATGTTTATCTTGCCACTATTAAGAAATCATATTTTGACAATGACAAGCATATAGAAGCTAATGCACAAGCCCTAGAGGCACTTAGACAAACTCAAAGCAAAGATTATCTTATGACTGTTTCTCATTGTGATTCCGCTTTTGCAGTGTGGAACACTTTGACCTCTCCCGCACTACAAACAACAAAATATGTAGAGGAGGAATCTAGTGGAGATGAGTCTGAACAAGCGTGCTACTTGATCCAATGGAATGACTCGCTTGAGGTACAATCGGAAACTCAACTAGATGATAGTGCTAGTTCTTCTAGTGATGACATTATGGATGCCGATAAATTAAATGAAGAGCTATCTATTGTTTGTAAAAACTTGCTTGAAAAATATCAAATTTTGAAAAAGAAGAACTTTGAATTAAATAAAGAAAATAAGGATTTGTGTTCAAAACTTGATTTGGTTTTGCAAGAGAGAGATGAGATTTCAAATGAAAGGGACTCATTGAAATCCCAACTTGACCTTGTGTTAAAGGAAAATGAAATTTTGAAAAATAAAAATGATAGTGATGATGTTATAAAGAAAAATAAAGCTTTATCTTCAAAATTGATTTTGTTATAAAAGAAAATGAATCTTTGAAAAATAAAATTGCTTTAATTTCAAAAGTATTGGATTTGGTTTCAAAGAAAAATATTTCCTTGAAAAATGATTTTGATTCTCATGTTTGTCATGTCCTATTTCTTCTTCCACTAGTGATAAACATAATGCATGCTCCACTTTGTCTTCAAATATTAAAAATGATATTTGTGTATTGAAAAAAAGTGTTGATTGTTTAGGCTCTACTTTGAGCCAATTGCCTTGAACCACACACGGTTAGAATCCATATTTCGCAAGAAACATACTCCTCATATGCATGCACTCCATACACAGCACACACATGCTCATCATGCTCACACACATGATGCTCATCATGCTCACACACATGATTCTATGTATGCTCATATGTACACTTATCCATATTATAGACGTAAGGGCTACCTTACAAAATTTTGTTATGATAGACTAAATACTTCAAATTTTGCAAATAAGTATGTTTGAGTTAGGAAAGGTGCTAACCCCCATGGACCCAATAAAGTATGGGTACCAAAAGTCACTCCTATTTTATTTGATGTAGGTGTGGGCTCTCACTTGACGTGAGGGTATTGGTGCCTTGATGGAGGATGCGTTCCGAGTTAAATGGTGACAATTTTGGATGCATCACTTTCAAGAGAGTTTGGTGGGAGGACCACCAGGGTTTTTAGATCTAGAGATTAACCCTAATGATTTTGGTAACTATCTCTAACTCCCATTTAGTGTACATGCTTTCATATTATTGATTTTAGCATGTTTTTATTTTTCATGATATTATGTTAAATGACAAGCTTATTAGACTTGTGATATACATATGTAGTATTTGAGATACACCCATATTTATATGGACTTATATTTTGTGTTCTCACTTTAGTTTAGCTATCGTGTATATCATAGCTCTAAAACACGTGTATTTACCTTAATGATCATGTTTGTTTATGATTTTATACTTCATATTTTGATTACATGTTTAGATATAGTTTCATTAAAACTTGTGCACATGCTTGTACAACTAGTGAGCCACAAATTGATTATTATATATTTGTGCTATGTTGCTCATTTGTATTCATTAGATGTACCAGTATAGCCTAGTTTTGATGATTCTTGCATTTCAACTTGCATTTCCTATTTTTCATGATAATGTGTTTAACTTCATGTGTATGTTATTTTGTCTAAACTTTAGATATACATGTATACCCTTGAGTCACTTCCTTTTTATGCAAAACTCTTTATGGACTCATTTGTGTTTGGGATATGTGTGTATACTTCTAATTTAGACAAAACATACATATACCTTGAAGTTTGTATTATTTTGATGAAAATTAAATTTCATGTTTTTTATGTTTTATTCCTTACTTGAAGGACTTCGTACTATTTTACAAGATTATCATAAAACTAGTTGTGTAATTCTTCATTTTGGAAGAGTTTTCAATTGTGTTAAAATTATTTTCAAATTCATATTTTAGAAAACCCCTTCCTTCAATGGGTGGTTGGATGGGCGACCATGCCTTGTATGCTCTTATTGAAAATCAATTTAAATATGTACATGAATAGGGTGGTAATTATGAGTTATACACTTATTTCTCATTATATTTCAGTTGGTATCACAATTGATATTTTTATGTTTGTATACTCATATGTGTTTTCCTATATATGTATGCTTCAAATTTTAAATAGTATCAATTTCGATTGGTATTTACATTTTCATACATATATATATGATTTGATTGTGCTTACAATATCTTTACATTTTAAAGCACAAATTATATTTATGCTAAGTTTGATTTACTCCTTAACGTCAGTTATTTTTCAATTGGTATCTTATACAAGCTTATGCATTGTTTTTATTAGTATTTCATAAAGGGGGAGAAAAATTCGTGTTTTTCAATCGGTTTTATATTCAATTGGTATCTTACTCCCATTCTTTATGATGAAAAGTACTTTGTTTTGGTATATGCTAACATTTTTAATATTGGTATCAATAATCTTAAATTAGTATTCTGCTTAAGTTGGTATCCTTATTGCAAAATGAGTTGTATTTACCCAAAAATTTAGTTTTCACTTTCATTTGGTATCAAAATTTACAATATATATTTCAATTGGTATCAAAAACGTACAATGTTTCATTTTCTATTGGTATAAAAAATTTACAAGATATTTTCAATTGGTATCTTTTGGTATCTTAAAAAATTTTGTTTATTTTCAATTGGTATTATAAATTTGTTTTAAAGAGGTTTCATAATATTTTTATATATATTGCTTATATGCAAGGCAAGTTTAACATCTTCTTTATATATAGATTCATGTTGAGTGTATTTCATATTGATATGATTGACCTCACTTGGGATGTAGTTCACGTGTGTAGGGGGAGCTTAACATCTCTACTTATAAATTGTATATTATGCTTTATGAGGTTAGGGTTTAGTCATCTCTTTCATATAAATGCATGTATGCAGGGGTAGTTAACTTTACGTCTCTCCTCTTCATGAATGTATATCGTATATATATATATCTTTATTGCTTGATATGTTTTCGCCCTCTTTGTTAATGAATTGACAAAAAGGGGAGAAGTATTTGAAGAGTTTTATATGCATGATTAAAGTATTTGGAGAGTTTATACATACATGTTTATTTCATTTTCTTGTTTATGTATATATACATATGCATGTTTATTTCATTTCCTTGTGTATGCATATATGTGTTGTTTACGCATTCAATAGGACATCTTCATGTTTATTGCTATGCATAAGTTAAGGGGGGCTTCTATGAAGCTTAACTTTAATCCATGCACATATAACTCCATGAGTTTTGTCATCATAAAAAGGGGGAGATTATTGACCCAAAGGCCCATCACTCTAATTCTGATGTTGATTAACTCATGTAGTTATAGTTTACTAATGATCTTGTTCTTAATTACTTTCAGATGATTGACCAAGATATTAGTAAGTGTTTAGCTTCAACAAAGGAGTTTTGGAGCTAACACATGTGGATTTAAGAGCTCGAGCATCAAGATCGCATCTATCACTCGGTGGAGTCAAGCTCATTGGATCGCGTTTGGATCGAGACTGCTTGGAGACAAGAAGACTTCGGTTTTTTTAGTTTAAAATGTTCAGATCTTGTGTAAAGGTAGATAGTGTTGATATGCTCAAGTTCACATACACACACAAGTTTAAAGTTTATTTTTCGGTTTAACCAGTTTTGGATTTCATGTCATAAACATAGATATATCTATTACATGTGTATTAGATTCTTTCCATATACAATATGCTTCAAATTTGTTTCAATATTATATTTTTGTATCCATTCGAGTTATGGAGAAAATGGTTTTTCATTTCAAAAATCCAAGTTTTAGAAAATACAGAATTTGTGTTTAAGCCAAATTTCAATATCATAAAAATGGTTCAAATTGTTATAATTTGTGTTGAATTTTAGTCATACATACTTGTACTTCAAAGATCTTAAAAGAACTTATTTTTGTAGACTTTATGTGTATTTATGGGATTTTTTTGAAGTTAAAAAGATCAAGTTTTAATCCCTATAAATTGTTTGACCTGGACTTCTGCCGGTCGACCGCTCAGTCGACCGAACCAGAAGTCGGTCGACCAGGACGGTCGACTGATGTGCACAAAGTGTGTACGACCAATTGGCTGGTGGGCCAGTTGACCGAGCGGTCGACCGTCCAGAGAGCTTTGCTCTCTGGATCTGGCCCCGGTCGACTGGGCGGTCGATCGGCCAGAGAGCTCTGCTCTCTGGCTCTGGCCCGATCGACCGAGCGGTCGACTGATAGGTCAAAGCCTGGGATCAATCGATTGGGCTGTCGACCGGCAAGCTGCAACGGTCATAAATTTGACCGTTGGCCAGTCGACCGGCCGGTCGACCGGAAGCAGACTTTTCTGCTGACTTTGACCCAACAGCTAGTTTTTGGAATGGGTTATAAATACTCATCCCTTTGGGCTTTTTTGAAAATGAATTTCAAGAGCAAAAATTTCTATCTTTCTAAGGGTTTTAGCAACAAGTTTTCAAGAGTTTTTGGGCTAAAAGATTTATCTTTTATTTGTTTTAAAGGGTTAAAAAATCAAAGAAAAGGAGAGTCTTTGGGAATTTATTTTGATCTTCATTTATATTTCTATCTAGTGTTTTTCACAAGAGTTTTTCTTTGTGATTTATTTTCCAAACACTTTATTTTCTCACACTTGAGCTATCATCTCTATTCTATCTATAGGATCTTATTTTTGTGGGAAAATTAGTTTGTGGTCTTTATGATCACCAAAGTTGTTTGTGATCTTTGTGATCACCAAGAGTTATAATCTTTCTTTACTTTTGGTATCCCTCTAAGTGTAGAGGTGATTGTTTTTGTTGGTATCCCTTTAAGTGTAGAGCTGATTGAGGTTGGAGTTTTGGCTTTGTGCCTATCCCTCTAAGTGTAGAGGTGATTGTTGTTGTTTGGCTTAGTGCCTTATCCCTTTAGTGAGAGGTGATTGTTGTTGTGTCTTGCCTCTTGTATAGAGGTTGTTTTGTTGGAGAGAGGAGTTGTGTACTCCTAGTTTGTATTTGTCAAATCCTCAGTGGAGGTTCCCTGTGTGGACGAATAGTGAAAATCCTTCTTTGTGAAGGTGGGGACGTAGAGCAGTGGCTCGAACCTCGAAACATATCTCGGTGTTTGCGATTGATCCACTATCTCTAAATCTCTCTCTCTCTCTCTCTCATATCTTTCATTGCATTATATTGTTCATATCTTTATGCTTGGTATTGTTTTGTGTGCCCATACTAGTGTTGAACCAAAAGAGCTTCATATAGCAACTCAACTCTTATTTAGAGGAATTTAGAGGAGATAGTCCAGAGCCCTCACTGGGAATCACTCTTTGGTTACACTTAGTGTGTTGCAACTAATTTTTAATTTCGCATCCTTTATTCATTAGATTAGCCATACACCTATTCACCCCCCTCTAGGTGTATTTTCAGATACCTCTCACTAATCTTGCCCCTACCTGGCCGATTAACTTGTGGTCAGATTCTGCAATATACCCCTCGTGGACAGTCTAACCAGTTAGGAGTCGTCTAAATCTTAGGTCTATCCTAACTTAGGCTAGATTTTTTTTCCTTTTTATTTATTTGTTTCTTTGCTTGCTTTTAATTTTTTTATTTTTGACATCTTGGTGATATGGATTATGATTACAATTATTCATATGCAAATAGTGATCCATATTTCACCCTGACCTCTTTTGACTCGAATATTACTTCCCCGGCATATCATAAATTTAACCAACTAAGTATGCCGGATTGGTCTTATCCAAATAAATATATGTTCCAGTCTCAATTCTATGAACAAGACTAGAACAA
>JAVJIF010027873.1:0-63723 GCA_038442645.1 Agave tequilana
TTATTGACTATGTTCACACAGATATTTCGGAACCCACTAAGACGGCATCTATTGGAGGTAACCACTACTTTGTGTCTTTTATTGATTATTACTCTAGGCGATGTTGGGTATATACCATGAAGCACAAAGAGGAAGTGGAAAAAAATATGGAGAAGAATATGGAAAGGAAGATCAATGTACTCTATTCAGACAATATGGGAGTACACTAGCGATCATTTCCTACAGCTATGTCATGATGAGGGCATAGAAAGACACTTCACAGTAAGAGAAATACTGCAACAAAATGGGTAACTGGAAGGATGAATAGGACCTTGCTGGTAAAAGTTCATTGCATGTTATCCAATGCCAGATTATCGAAATTCTTTTGGGTTGAGGCATTAGCGTATGCTTGTCATCTCATTAACAGATTGCATTTGTCTGTGATAGGAGGTAAAACTCCTTTGAAAGTTTGGTTAGGAAAAGTTGCTCAAGACTATGAATCACTTTAGAATTTAGTTGTCCAGCTTATTAACATGTTAAGGAAGACAAGTTGGGTCCGAGAGCGAGGTGTTCGTTGGTTTCAAGAAAGGTGTGAAAAGCTACAAAATTTAGGATCCAAAAGACAAAAAGATCATCAAGATCAGCTCGATGTAAAGACTATTTTTCTCTATGGTGATCTTGATGAGGAGATATTTATGTCTCAACCTACGGGGTTCAAGACTCAAGGAAAAGAGAATATGGTGTGTAATTTAAAGAAATCGCTTTATGGGCTAAAAGAATCGCCAAGGCAGTGTGTAAGAGTTTCAACAGCCTTATGAGAGGCAAGAGGTACACGAGAAGCCATTATGACCCATGTATTTATTACAATGAGCTACCGGGTGGAGAGTATGTTTATATACTATTGTATGTAGACGATATGCTCATTGCTTAGAAGTAGATCCGCGATTGATAAATTGAGAAAATACTTGTCTTCCGAATTTGAGATAAAGGATCTTGCTGAAGTAAAAAGGTGCTAGGCATGGAGATTGAGAGAGGTCGAAAAAGTGGTAAGGTTTGTTTGACACAAAAGGAGTAGTTAAAAAAGATACTACAGAAGTTCAACATCAATGGCGACACAAAATTTGTAAGTAGCCCCTCATTTTAAGTTAAAAGCTACTATATCTCCTACTTTTATTGAAGAGCGTGAATATATATCTCACATATCCTATGCTAGCGCAGTTAGTAGTTTAATGTATGCTATGGTATGTATTAGGCCTGATTTATCATAAGTTGTCTCAATGGTTAGCAGATACATGCACGATCCCAATAGAACTCACTGGGAGGCAGTGAAGTGGATTTTACAGTACATCAAAGATACCATAGATGTTGGTTTGATGTTTGAGAAGGATAGCACAGGTAGGCAAGAGTGAGTCAGATATGTCAATTCCTATTATGTTGAGACCTCGACAAGTGCTAGTTTACAACGGGGTATGTGTTTACATTGTCCCAAGCACCGATGAGTTGGCGCTCTACTCAACAATCCACTGTCGCTTTGTCTACTACGAAGGGCGAGTATATGGTCATGATGGAGGCCGAGTATATAGCTATGATGGAGGCAACTTGACTTCAAGGGTTGCTTGACGACTTGGGATTGATCAAGATCTATTGAAGATCAATTGTAATAGCATGAGTGCTATCTATTTGGCAAAGAACCAGGTTTATCATAGAAGCACATTGACATCAAGTTCCACTGTGTTCGGGAGATTCTTGATGAAGGTGACATTGAACTAAAGAAGATTCACACGAAGGGAAATCCGACAGGTATGCTTACAAGGTTATTCTGGGATTGAGATTCGAGCATTACAAGAAGTTAATCCATATCCTTCCAGTTGCTTGAGTTCGGTGGAGCTTGTTTTGATGAACTACGGATGGCTTGATCCCCTGGGCAGGGGTACTAGGCAACCACATTGGTACAACCCAGTTGAATCGACATGGTGCTGTGTTGTGTTCGGCTCAGATTTGAGAAATCTTCACCCAGGTGAAAAATTATAGGAAGAGAGTGTAAAATCTATTGGGAAGAGTTTTTTAACTTGTTGGAGATAACCAAGAGTAGAGGAACACGAGTACAGACGAGTACGTGCAAGAAGATTAAAAATTTGGTGCAGTTGTGCACAGATCAGTTAACTAGAAGAAGTGCTAGTCAACTGGCTAATCTACTAGCAGCTTGGGTTAGTCGACTACTGAGTCAACCCAACATGTTGTTGGGGTGATTAGTCGACTATTGTGTTTGGCCTAGTCGACTACTGTAGTTAACCAGCTTTCTGTTGGAGAGGATTAGTCGATTACTGAGAATAGATTAGTCGACTAATGCGGCCAATCTGGCACTTCTGAGTTTGATTCTGAATTCGTTTATGATCCGAATTCAGATATGTTGATTTTCTTTTCTTTGTAGACTTTTTGGCTATATAAAGAGGGGTTTTGTCCTCAGTATTTGTAACCTGAATTGATTAATTAATAAGATCTCTCTCCTCTTCTGCCCCGAAAACGTAGGCAATTGTCGAACCTCGTTAAATTTGTGTTTTTTTGCTTTTCTCTTTTTGGTTTGTTCTTATTGTGTTTATAACTATTCTGCTGCAAAACTCTGATGCTTACACGAACACCTCCGGTTGTATTTCCCGAAAGTCTCAAAATCAAGTGACACAAGTTCTTTTGAATTATTAACAAACATTTTGTTAACCTCAGTGATATATGATTAATTAAATATCAGAATACATCACTCTCAGCTCACAGCATAACATTTATTTATTTATTTTCCTTAAACAAAAGACTCGCAGCTTGAACTAAGTCAAGCAGGTAATCAAGAATCAGTCCCCTCAAAATCCTGACTAACTTAAAAAGATTTTACTTTTGAGAGGCCTAATGGAAAACATGAAGATTTGTAGAATTGATATGGATCTGACTGGGTATTCAAAGAGATTGGAAAATGAATTCCACATGTGACCCGAATCTAATCTGTATCTTCTCATTTTCGCAAGTAGTATAAAGCTGAGACGAGAATCTAAACGATCGCACACAACGAGGTTGGCAAAGTTCCCGTTGTTTTGGTATCAGCGCAATTTTCCGTGGTTCTTGACGAGGAGATAGATAACACTTCACTGCCGATTCTTGCTCTACTTCACTGGACAGTAGCAAAATCGTACTGACAGCGGCGTGCACGAGAATCAAACGAAAGGAAATGATGAGGTGCGGTCCAAGAAAACGAAAGGACAGTGGATCGCGCGAAGATTTTGGACAGAACGAGAAGCCATCAATCACCAATAATTTGTTGTGGGTTTTGAGCTTTTGCATGTGGAGGTCACTGTCAAGAAATTTTTTTTTAGTCGGTGGAGAAATTTAGGGCTGTTTGTTGCGCGTAAAAGGCTGTAATTCGTAAATGACTTACAACCCAGTTACAAGTACGTGTTTGTTTGGATCGTAATTCGTAAAAGACTTACGCAACTCAACTCCCACTCACTTGCAACTCAATTACCACTCACTTGCAGCCCAGTTACAGTTAATTTTGTGGTCATGCAAATTTGTATTATTTTTTTATATTAATATTAATTTTTTTTAATATTTAACATTTTAATATTTATTTGCAATATTAAAACTTTTTAAATCACTAAATAGTTAAATTTGTGGTCAACTTTTTCACTTACGACTTACACATTACGACAACAAACACCGTAAAATACAGTACACTTTCCCACTTATAACTTTATATTACCAACCAAATACCGTAAAACTTACATACATGTAATTCATTTATAACTGTAAAAGACTTTACCAATTACGACTTACGAATTACGACCAATTATGACAATCAAACATGCCTAGAGAGAAACGGAAGAAAGAAAGAAGCATACAAATTGGAAAAGGGAGGAGAGAAGAGGGCACATGGCAAGTCCCCTCTGAACGTTATTATTATTTTTTTTTTTTTTTTGTTTGTGAGGAGGGGGTTGTTTTGTGAGGAATTTTTTGCTCAGCGTGTTTCTCTCACTGCGCTCATCACGAGCGCGGTGAGCCGTTGGTTTTGAGTGGGCTCATCGGATGGTGGGTCTTACCGGTGACACCGACCTTCATCCTACGGCTCGGGGCGGTGTGCGAAACGTGATGAGCAAAAAAATTTCTCGTTGGTTTGCGACTCCAAAGGAATAAGATGGGATATTAGATGTGACATCAATGAGCTTCACTTTCACATTTTCGGTGTAGTGATTGATTTCAAGGGGTTGTAAGCTTGAAATTAGTGTTTTCGGAATACTAAAGATCTGTTTTTTTTTTTTTTTCCTTTAAAAGATTATTTGATTTGATGTAGGGACTGTTTGGATTCAAGAAAGTGGGCAGAAGTGAGAAAGTGGGAAGTGTTATTTTTCACTTTTACTGTTCATCTAAATATCGAAAAAAAAAAATAGAATAATTATTTTTATTTTCTCTTTTCTTTTTTAAACAACCATTTTCACACTTCTAAGGTGCTACAGTTAAATCTGTGGTCATGTAAATCACATTTGTAATAAGTATCTAACTACCGGAAAAGAAAATAGAAAAATTATTTTTTTTCTCTTTTTTTTTTACACAACCATTTTCACACTTCTAAGGTGTTACAGTTAAATCTGTGATCATGTAAATCACATTTGTAATAAGTTGTAACTCAAAACAGTTAATTTTGTGGTCATGTAAATCTTACTTGCATTCTAATTACAATCCTAATTTTATTTTTCATAATTAATTTTTATTTTAATATTATTTACGATCAACTTTGTGATCAACTTTTTCACTTTCACTTCCGCATTACCAACCAAATACCGGAAAAGATAATACACTTTTTCAATTACACTTCCCAACTACCATGCAAACACGAGAAATGAAACATAAATTCTCATTTTTCAAAAGAAATAGAATCTAATTTTCTCACTTCCACGCACTTCTGGGCATCCGAATAGCCCCGTAGGGCGTGTTTGGATGTAAGGAATCCGAGTGAAGTGAGGAAGTGGGGAAGTATAATTGCTCATTTCCCTATCTATCCAAACACCGGAAAAGGAAAATAAGAAAACTCCCTTTTCCCTTTTTCATCTCTCTTTTACACAACCATTTTCTCACTTCCAGAGTGCTACAGTTAATTTTGTGGTCATGTAAATCTCATTTATAATAAGTTATAGCATAAAACAGTTAATTTTTTGGTCATGTAAATCACTTGCATTCTAATTACAATTTATTTTTATTTTTCTTAATAATTTTTATTTTAATATTATTTTGCGGTCAACTTTGTGGTCAACTTTTCCATTTCCACTTTTCATTACCATCCAAACACCGGAAACGACAAAACATTTTCCAAACCACACTTCCCAACAACCATCCAAACACCAGAAAACTTACTACTCATTTCCCTTTTTCCTAAAGGAAATAAATCTTACTTCCTACTTCCTCACTTCACACCAATTCCTTAAATCCAAACAGACCCGTAGTTGAAAGTACAGTGTAGCTCTAATTGTACACTGTTTTTGTTCTTGTGACTGAGCATGAGCCATGTTTTGGTTAACAACCTGGAGTAAGCTAAAGATCTAATTATAAGAAAATAGAACTCTATAATTATTTGGTTCAAAATGCATGGTGATTAGTGAAGTTTTACCACATTTAAAAAAAATGTTAAAAAGTTTTTGTTACATCTCAATTATATAGTTGGCATTATAACTAATTTGGTGGCACTGGCAGATGCAACGAGAAAACCTAAAATGTAGCTCAAATTACTAAATAGAATTGCATGTAGCTTTAATTGTATCAAAATATAATTAGGTGTTGTTTATTGCAGTTGAGCTGCGCAAAACCAAACATATGACTTACTTGCGGGAAGGACCCATCGTTATTTTAAAATCTATCTGCAAAGAGAGCCTTATGTATTTCCGAAGGAATCGATACTGAATTTTTTCCACTCAAATACAATTCTATGATATTTGAATGCAAAATCAACTCTGTTGAATTTGATCTACATTATTTCAAATAATTATAAATAAAAAATCATGTATTTTAAATACTTTTTGCTCATCATCAAGTAGGCATAAAATGTACGATCGAAAATAGCATATTGTTTAGGTCTACGTCTTTAGGCAAATAAATTCTCGATCCGAGCATTTCATCATGATCTAAATATTTAAAAACTTTACACATCAATTTTTATTAGATTTCAAAAATTCTGCACCGTTAAACTAACTAGCTCACTATTTATATCAGTCATTTTTTTTCCCATTTGATGGATAGAAAAAAAGTATTTAAAATATTTGATTTTTGATTTATAAATACTTGAAATAATATAGATCAACTTCATCGGAGTGGATCTTATATTCGAATGACCTATGTTATATTTAAGTGGGA
Source organism: Agave tequilana (assembly GCA_038442645.1). Lineage (NCBI taxonomy): Eukaryota > Viridiplantae > Streptophyta > Magnoliopsida > Asparagales > Asparagaceae > Agave > Agave tequilana. The sequence continues at coordinate 6,364 of JAVJIF010027873.1, forward strand.
AGAATTCAGCCTCGAATCCTTCCGAAATGACACGAGTGTATCTCTATGTATGACCAACCAACAAATAAACATTTAATAAAAAGTTTCAAAAGTCTCTTCGTAATTGCATTTCCTTTCTTTCAAGACGTCCTCCTATCCTCATGGTCGCAATCACGATTCTGAAATTAAAAATAAAAGAAATGCTGAGCTACAACGACAAATAAGTCTCCAGAGAATATGAGTCTTAAAGTAAACAAGGAGAAAACGATTCAGCTATACAAGTAAGCATCCTAAAAAAATCAAAATTATACAAAACAGTAAATACGCCAATATGAGAACAAAAAAAAAACGTGTAAATCGTGTCACCCTTGAAACCCTTCATTTTCCATTGCTACCTTTAAAACAAACACAATATTTCTAAACTTGGTCCATCCCAACAAAAGAGAGAGTACAAGGTTCCCCATGTGGCCACATGCCAAGCCGTTGGGTTTCCTCTCTAATGGGTACCAGTTTGAATCCCATGAGGTGTGATATATGTGATGGGGTTAGGGGTGTCAAATGGGCTGGGCTGGCCGACAACCTGCATGGGCGCGGCCCGGGGATCCGGCCCATGAAGGACCCGGGCCAAACCCGGCCAGGGTCCGGGGAAAGCTCGAGCCGGCCTCGGGTCCGCCAAAGGCGGCCCACGCCCGGCGGGCTGTGTCAGCGCCCGGCCCGGCCCAAAAAAAGCCACCCAACTTTTTTTATGTATTAATGATAATTTTCAAAAATTTTAATTTGTACTTCAATTGTATTTGTATCCATTATTTATTTTATTGGATCATTAATAAAAAATATATTTTTATTTCACACCTTATAATGTTCTTTGCTAATTTTATCACAACTTGAATAAGTATTTTTTTAAACTTTTTAGAATTTTTAAGATTTTTTTTTAAAGGTTTTTTAAGGTTTTTTTTTAATCGGCAGGCCGGCCTGGGTCCAGGGCATCTGGGCCTTGGGCCATGCCCGAGTTTCACAATTGGAACCCGACCCCTGCCGGGCTGGGCCACCTGCCTTATTGGCCGGGCGGGTCGGGCTCGGCCCGGCACGGCTCCTGGCCCGCAGTGCCCTGCCCAGATTTGGCTCGGCACGATCCACTTGACACCCCTAGATAGGGTGTGTGTGTATAGACTCGCGGTCAACCGCCAGCTTCTTTTGGGGGGGGGGGAGACAGAGAGTACAAGAAAACTCTATAATTTATTGCCACAAGGAAAATCAAATTTTTACATGCCAATCAGCACTCATATAAACACATGGTAATAAAACTCAAAAGAAGCATGCTTCCATAATAGAATAAGTTTCAAGACAAAACAGTTAAATAAATTTAGTAATTACCTCTATTCTGCTGGTTCCACCATTTCTAAACCTTCACAAATGCAAACATCTTATCTGCATATTGCGCGCGTTCTTCAAATGGAAAAACTCTCAGTCTCTATGAACATCTTTTTCACCGACTCATGCTTCTTCCCACATGATCTCACACTTTCTATAACTTTGTCCTCAAGGATGTTAAATAAAATTGAAGTCACATCCTGCATACTAATTTGACGTATGAAATGAACAGGGATCTGGATAACAGATGCTGATGTTTAATTATTCAGCCATTATGTTTTAAAGAACAACAACCAGCATAGTTTCTCAATAATAACTTTCACTTCTTTTTTCCCTCTCTCAAATGAGACCTCTCCTGGAAATGGGAGCTTGCTCTCTTTCTGCAAAACCCATGGCCTTTTCTACACCAAGAAGCAGAAGCTTTGAAACACCAGTTTAGCCCGGCCCACATTAACCAAAAAAAAAAAAAGTCGAATATAAGTGATTTATTTACTTATAGTAATCTCGTGGTGAATGAGAGAACGCAAACTTCACAACATCGTGTGAACTATAAACTTGATGCGAGACTCACATACCTACATAACAAGTAAACGAATTTTATATACTTTTGAAAGTGATCAAGTGAAGAAATATATAAACAAGTAGGTGAAAAAAAAATCAATAATTCATATGTCAATAAAAAAAATTATAATTGCGTTAACGAGTCAAATTTTTTTACTATCTGACCAAAACTATACTATCTTTCGATTTCAAAATAACAGTGAATACACTTCAATAATATGACGCGAGAGATTCACTTGTTGTCTTAGCCGGATCTACGTTGGGCTCGACCCAATTTCGAGCCCTACTTGTTGTCTTTGAAAAAATTTCTCCAAACTACCAGCAGCTTTGGAATTTTGAGAATTCTTCTTCATAATATTTGGAGACTAAGGAGTTTATGGGTCATTTGAGAAAAACATACAAGTTTATATTAGTTGTCAAAAAATTAACTTAAGTAGAGGGGAGATTTAGTTGTGGGTTTCAAATACTGAATAAACTGATTAGTGTTCATATTGCAGGAATTTCATAAAGCTGCCTATTTGTTTCCATAAATTCCAGAGGAATCCATGGATTTGGGGTATGAGTGAGCTGATTTCGGAAGTCCAATCCAAAATTCATTGTTTGTTTTGCAAAGGGGGACTAGATTTCAAGGCTCTGAAACCTCAACCTAACCCAGCAAAACATGGAATTGAAAAATTGGAGCTTTCGAGGCTGATTTAGGCCGAATCATTAACACTCTATTAAAAATTGATTTTAATATTGTTAGAATAAAATGAGAAATACAGCTTAGAAAGAAGTGGACTTTTATTTCTCCTTTATAAATTGTAATACGAGATCAGAGTGTTCCCGAATTGCGGAGTGACTCCGAGAAGGCGACTATGATGTTAGAGTATTCCCGAGTAGTAGAGCTATTGTGCGTTCTTAAACGCTGTACTTGAAGTAATATTTGGCTTACTCCAGTGCAAAGATCCCAAAGCCAAATTGTCCTCAGGAACATCGGTTGAAAAACTCTGGTGTGCACCAATCAGATTCTTCGGTGATCTCCTAGATCTGAACAGGCAAGTGACCTCCTCGGTCTAACGCAGGATAGGGCTCTACTTACAACTGAACACACTCTTGCTTTTCAGGTGATCTCCTTCTTGTTTTTGTCATATTCTAAATGAATTACAAGGGAGCCTATTTATGGGACTACTCTAGTAACACATGGGTTACCATTCCTTATTAAAGGCAACTCAAGGGATTTATTTAGATTCAATGAATCTAACCCAAGAGTTACCGACTCATAATGAGAGAAAACGAAGGGTTATGTTTTGATTCAATGAATGTAATCTAAGGGTCATTACTCCTTTTAATAAGAGAAGCTCAATGGTTATAATCACTAAACAAGGAAAACCTAAAGGATTATCAACTCATAATGAAGGATTGCAAGAGTTTTGTGTCCAGATTCAATGTAAGAAGTCCTAAGGTCTTGGTTGCATTAACCATACCTGACCCATGTCCAACTAGCTTGTACTTATGGGAGAGAATTATTAGTTAAATCATTTTAGTATGACAAAAGTTTAAATGTTACCAATATATGTAAATAAAATACATATAGTTTGAAAACTATTTTATGTTTTGAAAAATTAATTTCTTTCCACAAAATATCTAACAAATATATCTAGAAGCTAGCAAAACTTTGGAAGCTAACAAAAACTTTGGATTCCACCTCTCAAAAAAGCAACATATGGGCTTGATTTGGGAATCCATAAAAATCTCTCCTCTTCATTTTGGATGGCAAACAAATAGCCAAATTGAGGGATCCTGGCCAAATCAATTGCAAAGAAATAATGAATTTGGGATTCCAAATCCAAATTCCGCTGAGTCATCCTGACACCGTGAGAAACCAACAAAAATATTGATTGCAAAAAGACAGGAAGGCTGAGCTTTCTTGTAGGCTCCTAACTTCCATAAAACTAAGCTGGGCAGTTTGTAGTTCTAAAGATGCATATTTTCATTGTACAAATGACTTGTTTGGTTTGCTACAAGCTGCGCGGATTGCTAAGCCACCGTAGCAAATAAAAATTACTTTGTTTGTTGAAATTTGAATTTCAATGCCCACTTGTAAACCCATTTGTAATTTTATTGCTCACTTGCAGACCCACTTGCAAAGGCCATTTGTAGACCCGTTTGCAATGATTTTTATTAATAAATTGTTTTTTATTATTAGGTCAATGTTTTTGTTAGAGTTATACTTTTTATTATTAGATTAATATTATCAAATTGATGTTTTGTTATTTACTTATTAATTAAGTAAGATTTTGTTTTGAATTTAATTTTTTGAAAATTTTACTTATAATCATGTTTAGCAGACATTACAAGTAACCAACCAAACAATAAAAATTGACTTTCTATTTTATTTTACACTTGTACTAAACATTACAATTGACAATATATTTTCTCCATTACATTTTTCACATTACCATCCAAATGCTTAAAAAATTACTTACGGAAAATTTTTTTACAACTGCAAAATAATTTTTCATTTGCAACTTGATCTTGCCGGCAACCAAACAAGCCCAAAACGAGTTTGTGATGCTAATTCACGTAAATTATGAAGTTTCACCAAACAGCTTGAAAGTTTTAATATTGGAATATTGGCGCAATTTAACACTCCTATAATTTTAGGCTAAATACAAGCAGAGAGGCACATAACAATGTACGACTGTCTCGGCCCCTCGTGAAGAAAGTAGAAAACTGACATAAAGACCTGAAAGATTCACCAGTGAAGAGAGTATTGTGAGTTGAGGCTATCGTACGGTTGGCTGATACCTTGAACGCTAGTTCTACTGTCGTTTGAAATAAAGCCATATCACCGTTCACATTCTCATTTCTTGAGGCCAAATTCAACTCAATTGCGCGTTGTCTTGAATGAAACTAAGGGTCTGTTGGTTAAGAGTGAAAGTGAAGAATTAAAGAAGTGAAGAAATGGTAATACTCCCCTTTGGAACTTAAGAATTGGTTAGTAAGTTTTCCGGTGATTGGATGTTGATGGGAAGTGTGATTTGAAAAATGTTATGTCTTTTCTGCTGTTTGGATGTTATTGTGAAAGTAAAAGTGAAAAGTTGACAACAAAATTGACCGCAAAAATATTAAAATAAAAATTAATTAAGAAAAATAAAAACGGACTTTAATTAGAATGCAAGTGAGATTTACATGACTAAAATATTAACTGTTTTGTGCTATAACTTTTTACAAATGAGATTTACATGACCACAAAATTAACTATAGCACTTTGGAAGTGAGGAAATGATTGTGTAAAAGAGAAGAGAGAAAAGAAAAAGGGGTTTTCTTATTTTCCTTTTTCCGATAGTTGGATAGATAGGAAAGTGAGCATTATACTTCCCATTTCCTTACTTCCGCTCAGGGGCTGTTTGGTTGCAAGGAAGTGGGCGGAAGTAAGGAAACAGGGAAGTATAATTGTTCACTTCCCTATCTATCCAAACACCGGAAAAGGAAAATAAGAAACCCTTTTTCTTTTTCTCTTTTCTCTTTTACACAATCATTTCCTCACTTCCAGAGTGCTACAGTTAATTTTGTGGTTATGTAAATCTCATTTGTAATAAGTTGCAGTACAAGACAGTTAATTTTTGATCATGTAAATCTCACTTGCATTCTAATCACAGTCCATTTTTATTTTTCTTAATTAATTTTATTTTAATATTATTTTAAGGTCAAATTTGTGGTCAACTTTTCCACTTTCACTTTCACATTACCATCCAAACACCGGAAAAGACAAAACATTTTCTAAACCACACTTCTCAACAACATTCAAACACCGGAAAACTTATTAACCAATTCCCAAGTTCCAAAGGAAATTATTACCATTTCCTCAATTCCTCACTTCCTCACTTCCACACTTAACCAAACAGGCTCTCCCTTGCAACTAAACCGCCCCTAAATGAATTTTGGTACAGAAATTATCTTCATAATTGCTAAGTTAAGGCCTATAATTGCTCACCGACGAATGGTACGTGGTAGACCATCATCCATCCCAATGCGATGCCCAACCCTGTGAAGGCGCTGACAATTAGGTAAATTATAATCCGAACAAACGGTAATATTTTTTTTTATGTAGAAAATCACAGATACAAGGCGCTTTCATTTGTAATATATTAGCCAAAACACATCTCAATTGGGGGCCCAAATCTTAAAGTGAATTGTATTAATCTAATCATTTTTTTAGTCGACATACGCATCTAAACCGCTAAAATGAAGGTCTTTATTGTATTATTGTCCCCTTAATTAGTATGTTGGATTGATGAGGTGACTTAAAAGACAATGCAGATGTTAATGATGGGAAGCACTAGAAGGTTCTTCCACTCATGGATTGTGAGAACTGAGGGGGCAAACTTGGAACTAGCTGCCACGTAAAAAACTTTTTGCCCACGGCCGTTTGGTTATCAAAATGATGGAAACAAAAGCAATGTAGGGCTCGCGCACACTGCTCTTCGTACGCAATGCAGCTTCGGGCTGTTTGGTTGCAAGAAAGTGGGCGGAAGTAAGGAAATAGAGAAGTATAATTGCTCACTTCCTTATCTATTCAAACACTGGAAAAGGAAAATAAGAAAACCCCTTTTCCTTTTTACTTTTCTCTTTTACACAATTATTTCCTCGTTTCCAGAGTGTTACAGTTAATTTTGTGGTCATGTAAATCTCATTTGTAATAAGTTGCAGCATAAGACAGTTAATTTTTTGATCATGTAAATCTCACTTGCATTATAATTGCAGTCCATTTTTTATTTTTTTAAATTAATTTTTATTTTAATATTATTTTACGGTCAACTTTGTGGTCAACTTTTCCACTTCTACTTTCACATTGCCATCCAAACACCAGAAAAGACAAAACATTTTTCAAATCACACTTCCCAACAACATCCAAACACCGAAAAACGTACTAACCAATTCTCAAATTCCAAAGGGAATTATTACCACTTCCTCAATTCCTCACTTCCTCACTTCCACCCTAAATCAAACAGGATCAATCGATTCCACTCGATGAGCTGAGAAATCAACAGAAGAAAAACACTATGGGGCTCGCGCACAGTGCTCTTCGTACGCAATACAGCTTCAATCGATTTCCACTGCCCAATGGTTGAGAAATCAACAGAAACACTATTCATTGAGTCCATGATCAGTGTCTGCCTGAGAAAAAATCTTCAGCGGGACCCAGCTGTTTCCCCCCAAAATTCTCTCTCTACCAAACAGACCCCTAATCACAGTGGTTTTTTTTTAATAAAGTTATTTATTTGTTTATTTAACGACTTATGACCTGCGGTGGGCCCATTTAAGTCCATGGGCCGCTCTCAAACACAATCGCACCGGGATCTCATGATATCATGAGATGTCTTCGTAAAAGTGGGGTGCTTGCTTTAAATCAGTCACCTTTTTATTTTCCTTTCTTTTCTGTTCATTTTTTTCTTATGTTTAAGAGCAATAATCAGTTACCTTACGTTTAATCAGTGCAAATGTGGGGTCACATCTGAGGTTCTTTTGTCTGTTCATTATTTGTGTAGTCACACAGTTTGTTTTTTTTTTTTTTTTTTTTCATGCTCGAGTTAAAAGCATTATCTCAATTTTGAATTGACACCTCTCAAAACTTCTATCCTGATGGTGTAGAATTACGAATATTGTACCATAGATTGAAATATGACGAGAGAGTTGCCACCTGTATTTAAATCCGGATCTAATGCATACAGGTTTTGAATGTTGTAATAAGCCGTAAATGGTAATTTTTTTTACAGTTGTAAATGAGTTACATGCATGTAACTTTTAAAGTATTTGATTGATAATATAAAATTATAAGTGAGAATGTGTATTGTGTTATACAGTGTTTGGTTATTGTAATATGTTAATCCTAAGTGGAAATTAAATATTACTAATCAATAAATAAAATAAGAATTAAAATTAAGTGCAATATATTATATTAATCTAGTAATAAAATGCTAATATTAAAAATATTAAATATTAATAAAAACTTTAATCTACTAATTTTATTTAATCTAGTAATTAAAAAATAATTTAATAATAAAAAATATTAATAAAATTACAGTTAACTGTATGTAATACAGATTTGCATGACCACAAAATTAACTGTTTATACCACAAGTGAGTTATGAGTAAGAGTTGCATGATCACAAAATTAACTGTTTGTGTTACAAGCGGAGTGTAGGAGTTGATTGATTTCAAAGAAGTAAGAAAATGTGAAAGTGTCATTTCTCACTTCCCTATCTTTTCCTTATCCAAGCATGAAAAAGGAAAAATGAGAAAACCCCTTTCCCTTTTTTTCTTTTCCCTTTTACATAACAATTTCTCACTTCTAGGATGTTACAGTTAATTTTGCGGTCTTGTAAATCTCATTTGTAATAAGTTGTAACTCAAAACAGTTAATTTTATGATCATGTAAGTCTCATTTGCATTCCAATTGCAGTCCAATTTTTATTTTTCTTAATTAATTTTTATTTTAATATTATTTTGCTATCAACTTTATGGTTAACTTTCTGACTTTCACTTCAATATTACCATCCAGACACTAGAAAAGACATAACATTTTTCAAAGCATACTTACTAATAACATCTAAACAGGGGCGGCTCAACCTCTAGGCGAATGAGGCAGTCGCCTAGAGCCCCAAATATAATGGGGCCTCCAAAATTATAGTGTAAATTACTAAAATAAGAAATATAAAATATAGAAAATATTTTTTGTTCGTTCAATTGGGCGTGCCGGAGTGGTTATCGAACATGACTAGAAATTGTGTGGGCTTTGCCTGCGTGAGTTCGAACCCTGTCAGCATGAGTCTCTTCCACTCTCCCAAGTTAATATCCTTCCCTCCCTATAACTCTTTAATTATAATTAAAGATGAGTCTTTTCCACTTCCTCAGCGGTCTTTCCACTCTCCCTAAATATTTAATTATAATTAGATAATTTTTCAAAATTAAAACTCCCTTTCTCTCTGTGCAGCCTTACTTTTCACCGCCTCCGTCGCCCAGGCCTCAGACTGACGACAGGACTTGCAACTGCTCTATAGAAAAAAAATACGTTAGCAAAACTTGAATACAAAAACATGACTAAAAATTTTGCATCTCAAAAAACTAGAAGAATAGTTTTTCAATAAAATATTGATTAGATAACATATTAGTTAATATTAATTACTTTTTTAAAGTATATTTAAAAGGGTCCATTTGAAATTTTCGCCTAAGGCCTCCCTAAAAATTAAGCCGCTCCTGCATCTAAATACCGAAAAATTTACTAACTATTTCTCAAGTTTCAAAGAAAACTATTACTATTTTCTCACTTTCTAACTTTCACCTCTAACCAAATAGTCCTTAAAATTAGATGCGAATGAATTTATGAATTACGATACAAAAAAAATATCGTAACACTTACGTGATCATAACTCACTTACGACTTACGATCGACGAAACAATCACACCCATGTTTCGAATCGTTTGATTGGAACTTGGATTCACTGTTCTTGGCATTGTACTGTATCAATCCGATTCAAGTCTAATATTTATTAGATATAATATAATAACAAGTTTTATTCGAATCTAATATTCTATATTTCAAGTACCATGTATTTTACCTTTCTTTTTCTTTTGCTGTCAGGCTCATGATTCCGTCCTCGCTCTATAGTACTGTTAATATGACATCAGTCATGTGAAACTTTTTATCAAAAAAATTGTAATTTAAAAGTGAAGGGTGTGGTTAGTGCAGCTTAATTATTAAACCCTCTAAAGTGCTGGTTCGGTGCAATTAAATATAAAAACTTAATTAAATCAACATCACTTAATAAAGCATCACCCGTTCTCTTATTCATTAGTTTTTTAATTAAATTAAATCATCTACTGCATTTCAAAAATTATTACAGGACTGAGACGTCATTTCTGGAAATGTCAAGGGCAATTCGAGCCCAAAAGTTCAACCCGCTCAAATCGCTACTACTTAATTATTATTATTATTATTATATTATACTATTATTATTACTACTACAACTAGCTCCTTTTCGCAACATTCGCTGCAGATGACAGTTTGAAGTGACCTCGAATCGTCTCGACACCGACAGAGATCGAAAACGAGAGAGCGAGATTCGATTCGAGAACAGTTCTTGGGTTTTTCAAACGTCTTCTCTCTCGACGGCGGTCCCGTTTCCGCCCTTGCATGACGAGAAGAGCTCTGCTGCTCCCTCCTCTGTCTCGCCGGTCTCGTGCTTCGCGGTGAGCGAGAGAGAAAATGCCTCTGGTTCGGTTCGAGGTGAAGAATGAGTACGGCCTCGGCGATCCGGGGCTCTACAGGGCGGAGGCGAAGAAGGAGGCCCCGAGAGCGATTCTCGATGGAGTCGCCGTCGCTGGGCTCGTCGGGATCTTGAGGCAGCTGGGCGATCTGGCTGAGTTAGTTTCTTGGTGCCCTAAACTTTGCGAATTTGAGTCAATTGGCTTGTTTCTGAAATGAGATTTGAAGTTCTTTGCTCGTTTCTGTTGATTTTTATACGAGTGTTTAATGTAGCTTAAATGCAGTGGAAATTTCGAAGTGTAGTTCAAAAATTAGAGCTTTGTTCAGGTTTTTGACGATATTAGGCATAAGTAGTTATTTAAAGAATGGAAATAACGCTAACGCTAAATTAACGGTTGTTAATGATACCAGCATCAGGAGCTGAATATATGTGACGAAATTCATGAAATTAGGAGAAAAATACGGAAAATTTGGATAGTATTTAATACTAGAAGCTATTGACAGCTAATCAAAATTTAGACATTTCTGTTGAGATTTTGGTCGATTTGAGTCAATGCTATGACGTTGGAGGTTTGAAGCCTTTGGTCCTTATTTTGCTAATTCTATTAGTTAATTTTGATTTGCTGGTTGGATGTTGCAACTTCACTTTATATTGTCATATATGAGTCCGAGCACAATGCTTAATAACTAACTACCCACTTTCTAAGCTTGGGTAAATATCTTAAACATTAAGTAATATAAATATGTTACAAGTTTTTAAAATTTAAGTGACGTCATCAAGCTTGCTTGATTTTATATGGGTGTATACTGTATACACTCCACCTGATAAAGAAAAAAGAACCAATTGTAAGGCAGACCTCCCTCTTTAAATACAAACAAGCTTTAATCAAGTCAAGCTGAAGGTAATCGATTGAAGCCGAGCTTGAACATTCCTAGTCCTGCTTAATTTGAGCTAAGCTGAGCTCAGTTTCCCCTAACTAGATGACCAGTGCATAAACGAGCTTAGCTTGGTTGGGCACGGCTTATTACCCCACTACTTTTAACCCCTTCAAAGGAAAATGTATGCATTAGAACTTGTCTAAGATTTTTTTTTAATTTTTAAACGCTCATGTTGGAGAAAGGTGATATGTTACCTCAAAAGTAGATACACTTAGGAAAGAAATATGTCTACTTTTGAGATATAGTTCCTTATTTTTCTGATAAGACCATTTGGTTTCTCTCCGTATGTGTGGGAGGGGGTGGCAAAGCGAATTTGGGCTTCATTGCAAAGTTTTTCTTTGAGGGGTTAGGGAAAAAAATGATAAGCATAATGGAGAATCTAAACATATATTCTCTTTAATTTTAGATTCTGGTTGGGAAAGATAGGATTGTTCAACTTATAAATGGATGAAGCTACTACATGAAGGCTGGAATAGTAATTTTGCAATGGATCTCATCTAGAATGAATGCTTGATCCAAGGGTGTAGGTAAACCAAGCCCACATGGATGGAACCAAATACTATGTTCTATTTGTGTGATGGCTATTCTGTCACCTTTCTAGGCTAATTATGACTTATGATTAGTTGTTTTATGTCCTAACACTGGTTTGCGAAATCTTTCTTTAGAGGTCAGGAATGTCAAGTATATAATGTCAGAAAAACTGCACATATATTCCCTTGAATTTTATATTCTGGTTAGGGAAGATTGGGTTATTAACCTATAAATTGATAAAGTAACTATGTTAAAACTGGAGTAACACTTCTATAATGGACCTCGTTAGGAATAAATGCCTGAGTTTAGGGTGTGGGATAAGCCCACATAGATTGGGGTACAAATCGTATTTTGTAATTGTATTCTATGAGTCTTCGATGAGCCTATATAAAGAGAGAGTTGATTGTGACTATTTAATTGTATTTTGCAACTATTTTCAATATCAATAAAAATGTTGTCTTTCATAATCTTAAAAAAAAACATTAACATAGAAAACTCGTGATACAAAAATAATCAGGTAAATTAACATACATGTGTGTCCATTGGTAGTAAACGTGTGGGTCATGTCCTGAACATGGCTAAGCATGGGACAACATGATCCACTTTGGTAAACTTTTCGATAATGACAGGAGACAACGACGAATCACAAAGGTGGGCACTATTTGAAGTGAGGCTTAGCACTCTTGAATCAACTATGGACAGTATGGTCCAAGAATCAAGAAGCTGTCCCTCAAGATCGACGATCGAGGTCTAGCTAATGGTACGTACCGAAGCGGACGAGGTCGTTCATCAGGTAATCCTCATCCACAACTTCCACCACATCAACCACCACATCAACATCAACCTCCACCACACCAACCACCGCCAAATCAACCTCCACCATATCAACTTTCGCTATATAAACTACGACAACCATCACCACCACCAAAACGTCCTCTACGGAATTTTCAATACTAAGATCTTTCGGCGAAGATCTGAACAACCCCCTCTATCAAGTAGATGGCTTCGAGGATGAAGCTTATGACGGAGAGATGGCTTACGAGCGAGGCCCTAGGCGGATGGCAAATCCTAATCCTAACTGGGGAGGGTGATTTTCTTTTCCTAATCATGATAGAAGATGAGATTATTCAAGTCTTAGTGAATATAAGATGAAGGTCGAGATTCTTTTCTTTAGTGAGAACCTGATATTAAGTCCTTAGACCGGGTCTATGAAGTGAAGAAGTTTTTCGACATGGCTTACGTCCCCGAGGAGAAGCATGTGAAGTTCGTGGCCTACAAGCTCAAGGGAGGAGCAGCTGCATGGTGGGACCAATTGCAGTTCATGGGGAGACGCCAAGGCAAGGCACCCGTGATGACATGAAGACGCATGAAGCAATTTTTACAAGGTATATTTCTTTCACTCGACTATTAACAAATCCTTTATAATCAGTTTGAACATTGCAAATAAGGTATAAGGACTGTTGCGGCATATACGGAGGGGTTCTATCACTTTTCCTCGCAATATGATTTATTCATAACAGACGAACAACATGCGACAAAGTACATAGGCGGCCTAAAGTATCCCATCCAAGAACGCGTGATCTTTCACGACGTGTTCTCTGTTGATGAGGCCTACGACAAGGCTATGAAGATTGAGAGACTGCAAAATAAAGCTTCGCCCTTCAAGAGTATAGCAGAGAAGACCTCCAGCAATATAAGAGTTTAGCAGGGCTCCACATCGGGTGAGCAACCTCCGGCCCGTAAAGCAGTTGACGCCTCTACAGCAAATCCGGTGACAGCAACCCCCCCAACGAAAGGCAAGGAGAATCCATACGCCAAGCCAGGAGTTGACAAGTATCGCAGGGTGGTGAATCTGGACACAAATCCAATGAGTGTCCAAAGTGACATCAAGTTAACATGGCAGACTATGAGGAAGAAGATGAAAAAGAAATTGAGACTGAGCCAGAGGACTCTGACTTTATCGAAGAGTATGGAGAGTCGGCCGCCTGCGTGATACAACAATTGTTATGTGAACAAAAAGCTCCCGACACTACTCAATGACATCAAATTTTCTACTCGAGATGCTCGGTCAAAAATAAGATATGCAACTTCATCATTGACAATAAAAGTTGCGAGAACATTGTTTCTAGTGCATTGGTAGACTACTTGAAGTTAGAGACGGAGCTATACCCTCACCTCTACACCATTGGGTGGATAAAAAAAGGCCCCTCATCAAAGTAACGAATTTTTGTCATGTCCCCATTTTAATTGGCAAGTTTTATTAAGATTTCATTACTTGTGATGTTGTCGATATGGATGCATGTCATATACTTTTGGGGAGACCGTGGCAACACGACGTCGATGCTACCCATCGAGGCAAAAGGAACATCTACATGTTCACTTGGGAAGGCAAGAGAATCTCCACGAAGCCTGTTCCACCTGCGCCAAAGCCAACAAAAGAAGAGAAGTCAAAGTTCATAACCATGTGCAACTGAGGCGAATTCTTGATGGAATCAAAAGAGACAAAATAAAGATTTGCTTTAGTGGTCTAAGAAGAAGTCCACCAATTGAAGTTCCCGAAAAAATGAAGCCTATGTTGGAGGAGTTGTTCAAAAGAATATTTCATGACAAACTTCCGGATGAGCTATCACCCATGAGGAATATCTAGCACCACATTGATCTTATCGCGGGGAGCGAGTCTACCCAACCTTTCGCACTACCGGATGAATCTCAAAGAGAGCGAAGTCCCAAGGGAAAAGTCGAAGAACTGATTCACAAAGAGCACATTAGAGAGAGCATGAGTCCATGCGCGGTACCGGCTTTTTTGACGCCAAATAAGGATGAAAGTTGGCGCATGTGCGTGGAACCGAGTCATCAATAAGATCACTATTCGATATCGATTCCTTATACCTCGCCTTAATGATATGCTGATCGATTAGGGGGATCGTGCATATTTTCAAAGATCGATCTGAGTGGCTACCGCCAAATCCGCATCAGGCCATGAGATGAATAGAAGATGACCTTCAAGACTCCGGAAGGACTGTACGAATAGATGGTCATGCTCTTTGGGTTATCCAATGCACCAAGCACTTTCATGATATTGATGAATTAAGTGCTTAAGCCTTTCTTAAGAAAGTTTGTGATTGTCTACTTTGATGACATCCTAATCTACAATTCAAGTGAAGCCGAGCATCTACAATATTTACAGGACGTGTTCACAGTTTTGCAAGCCAATGAGCTGTACATCAACATGAAGAAGTGCAACTTCATGACTACGAGCTTGATATTCCTGGGATTTGTCATCAGCTTGCAAGGGATTCATATAGACAAAGAGAAAGTGAGGGCAATCTGAGATTGACCTGTATCAAAGAGTGCTACTGAGGTATGCAGTTTTCATGGCCTACCTACTTTCTACTGAATATTCATCAGCAATTTCAGTAGTTTGGTGGCACCAATCACAACTTGTTTGAAGAAGGGTCTTTTTTTGGACTAACAGAGCCGGGAAAGCTTTTGCACTCATTAGGGATTTCAGTAGTTTTGGTGGCACCAATCACAGCTTGTTTGAAGAAGGGTCCTTTTGTTTGGACTGACGAAGCCGGGATAGCTTTTGCACTCATCAAGGAGAAACTAATGCTCCTATCTTTGCTTTTCTCAATTTTGAGAAGGTATTCGAGTTAGAGTGTGATGCTTGTTGATGAGGACATCATGCCCCCGCCCAGGAGCAGGTTCGATCGAGTATACTTCAGGAGGCGACGCGCTGGTCTTCTATGGCTTTAGATGGGACTTGTTTCAGACTTTATTGATAGCAGATATTTTAGCTTTATTTGTGTTCCTTTTATTTTTGTTCTTTTGTGGACGTTTAGTACCACATCAGTTATTTCCAGTAGTCCTCTTTTGTAAAGCTTATATAAGGCCCCCTAGACTATCTTGTTGAAATAAATGAATGAATGATTAAAACTTTTCCACAAACTATCTGAGTAATTCTTGAGTCTCTTTTGCTCTCGAGTTTAGGGTGAGAAGCCCGTGTAAGGGGTGGAAACCCAAAATCTTATCCTATCTTCAATTTAAATTTTGGTTACGATTTGAAGGTGATTGCGATCCAGGTGGTTTTACATCATTTTGGGATCAGAGCACCGGTTTTCAACCCCCTTCAAATTTTTCTTTTTTTCAAATTTTCTTCGAGTTCCCAAAACCCTAGATCTATAAACCAGGTCCAGTCAAAAAAAAAAAAAAAAAAAAAAAAAAAAGATTACACTGTTCAAAAAAAAAATACAGTGAAAAAAAGAAAAAAAATCCTTCGAAAAAAATCCTGTTCATCTTCATCCGCCGCCGCCGCTCGTCGTCATCATCATCCTTGCCTCCGATCGACGAAACCAGCGTTGCCATAGATCTACAACGCCGCGCCTTTCTTCTCCCCAGCACGTCGTAGGGGCCTCACCGGCGATTGCCCCTGACCGCCGCCTCCAGATCTGGCTGTTGCCCTCCCTCTCCGGTGCCTCCGACTGAAGCATCCAACGCCGACGAAGCTCCACGAGATTTACACCAGATCCGATCGTCGCCGGCGCTGATTAGGGCAAATCCGAGCGGCCAGTACCTTCGTTAGAGATTTTCGCCTGGCCGTGATCCCCGCCACCTGCCCTCGCCGTGATCCCCGCCACCTGCCCTCGCCGGCAAGCATCACCACCACGGGCTCCGTCAGATCCCCTCGCCGCTGCGACCTCACTGAGCCGTCGCCGTCCCCGTCTTCATCCAGACCTCTGCCTGGCTACGTCATCATCATCGTCGCCGTCGCCGCTGATCCCCCTTGCCCTAGTCGACAGCAAAGGGAAGAAAAGAGCTGATCGGGATCTCGTTGCCGTCGTCGCCTCCACCGTCTTCGCCGCTGACGGTTCTCCGCCGTCCCCGCCGAGCCTCGCCGGTGAACGCCCCAGGTCGCCGCCATCAGGACGCCGCCGCACCCTTGCCCTGGCCTGAAGACGCGGAGAGGAACTGAGCCTCTGTTATTGGATTACAGAGTGACCAGACCCAACTAAATAAGGGTTGGGTCGAATCCAAACCCAACCCCTCCAATTGGTTCAGCCCGGGCTTAATTGATTGCACCCGAGTCACCCTACTGAGTCAACTCAGTCCTGGAATTGTTCTGACTCAGTCCAAAGCAACGCAACACTTCAGACGGCCGTTCAGGACTCGTTTCAAGTCCGAATTGACCCGTTTTCGAGGCAGTGGATTCGTGACAACCAGTACTACGCGCCTACAGCAGCTTCGTTCAGGTTTGATTTACGGTCGCCTTCCCAGGTAACTTTGAATATTCTGTCAGTTATTCCTGCCATTTAACTAAAATAGCCAGTTCTTCCAATCTGTCGCATGATAGAATTTATTGACTGTTGCCCACCAAATAAGTGAGTTGTGTGATTCTGATCTTGAGTGGTAACCGACCTAATATTAATTGGGCAACTAAATTAATTTGAATCTGTGATTACTTGATATATCTTGAAGTTAACTGTATCAGCACGTGTCTTTATCACTGTCTCCACATTATAATTTTCTTAATCACGTGTTAATCTAAGTAGCTTAAAATTTGGTATTATCTTTCATCACTCTAATATCTGACTCCTCCTGCATAGCATACATATTCTAAGGACAGCCACATTTAGGGTCAGCTAGGATCTTGCATGCCTACTAGAAGTGGTAGAACTTTTTTCTATAGGCGAAACTTCAGCACCAATGGACCCTAGCATTCATGATGCCCTTAACACAATCCTACAAAAGATAGAGAGCATGGACAGACAACTACAAGAAGTTAAGGATCAGGTTGATGTCAATTGTAGGGATCTAGCAACCAGAATTGGTAGGCTAGAAACCAATAGGAGAAGAATCAGGGAGGATGAAAGTTCTCGAAATGACAGTAGGTCTCCCAGACGTGAGCGAGGCCCACCTTACCAAACAACTGATGCCGATGCCCAGTATATCAGGAGCGTTAAAGTCGATGCTCCTTCCTTTGACGGGCGTTTAGACCCTCAGGTTTATATAGATTGACAGTTGGCTATGGACCGATATTTTCGTTGGCATGACATGTCTGAGTCACGAAAGGTTCGATTGGCCGTAATGAAATTAACGGGACAAGCTGGGCAATACTGGAAACCTAGAGAGGATGATGAGGTACAGAAGGGAAGACCCCGTTGACACTTGGGAAAGCATGAAAGAGAAGCTTATGATGAAGTATGTTCCACTATCATTCAGTCAACAATTGTTGGACAAATGGAATCGATGGACCCAGGGAAACAAATCAGCCGCTGATTACATTGCTAAGTTTGATGAATATCTGAATCGGTGTGGAGCTATCGAGTTAGAATCTCCCGAACAGACCCTATCTAGGTTTAGGTCCGGTCTTAGGGATGATTATCGCCGAGAGCTCATTGCTCGAGGCATCACGACTCTAGAACTGGCATATCAGCTAGTCACCGACTTAGATGAGTCTAGAGGATCCTATTTTAACCGAAGTAACTTTAAGGATAACTCTAGAACCACCACTACTGGCCAGCCAAGCTTCAAGCGAACACTTTCTACCCCAAGTAAACCTGCCTCCAGTTCCTCTAGCGTCAAACCAGCAGGTCCTTCTGGTGCAAAGCCCTTTGCATCCGAGAAGAGAACGGTAAGTGAACCAGGAAAAGTCAACCCTAGAACCCAATGCTACAGGTGTCAAGGGTATGGTCACCTTGTCAGCCAGTGCCCGAGTCAAACCAAAACCCTCTTTATCGAAGTTCCCATTGAAGATATAGAAGGAGAGGATGATGGAGAAGAAGTGGTGCACCAACAAGACGATGACTCGGATGCCTCTGTTGAAGAGTATGAATTTAATGGGTGCATCCGAACTGTGAAAATGACGAGCTTACCTCCTAATGTAGCTCGCACCCAATTAGGAGTGGTTAGATGTACTTTAACCCAGCCTGAACCACTCAACGACTGGAGAAGGACTGCCATATTCCAAACTTGCACAAAAATTGGCAATAAGAACTGTAAGGTAATAGTGGATAGTGACAGCTGCATCAACGCTGTGGCGTCAAAGTTAATCACCACCTTGGGGATGACACCGGTGAAGCATCCAAACCCTACAAGGTTACATGGATCGATGCTACATCTATAGATGTTCAAGAGAGATGTCAAATTCCCATCCAGTTTGCCACATACACAGAAAATGTGTGGTGTGACATACTCCCCATGAATGTAGGTCATATCATTTTGGGTCGACCATGGTTATTTGACTTAGATGTGACCATACATGGACGTACCAACCAGTGTTCGTTCGTCCATAATGGGAAAAAGGTGAAGATTATACCAAATCAACTGAAGCCGCCAACCCGGGAGAAAGAGGCTGATAAAGGGAAAGATAAAGTGGACGTTATAAACCTAAAAAAAGGGTTGATAAGGGCAAAGGTAAGATGGAAATGAATTTGATTAGCCACGATCAAATTGAAAAGAGCTTGCAGGATGGTTCTACTTGTTATGCTCTCGTGGCTCGAGAGGCTAGCCGGGATATCGAGGAACAGATTCCTGAGCACATTAAATCAATTCTGGAGGAGTTTTCTGAAACCCTCCCACAAGATCTACCAGGTGAGTTGCCCCCTATGCGAGACATTCAACATGCTATTGACTTAGTCTTAGGAGCAACTTTACCAAATTTGCCCCACTATAGAATGAACCCAACTGAACATGCGGAATTGTAACAGCAAGTAGAAGAGCTACTTGACAAGGGGTTCATCAAAGAGAGCTTGAGTCCATGTGCGGTTCCCGCACTTTTGGCGCCAAAGAAGGATGGTACATGGCGTATGTGTGTGGATAGTCGTGCAATCAACAAAATTACCGTCAAATACCGTTTTCCCATTCCCCGTCTTGATGATATGCTGGATCTGATGTCAGGTGCCACAATCTTCTCTAAAATTGATCTTAAGAGCGGGTACCATCAAATTAGAATCCGACCAGGGGATGAATGGAAAACTGCATTTAAGACTAAAGACGGGTTATATGAATGGTTAGTTATGCCCTTTGGACTGTCCAATGCTCCAAGCACATTCATGAGAGTAATGACCCAGTTGTTTCGACCGTTTATCGGTAAGTTCGTGGTGGTCTATTTTGATGACATACTGATCTACAGCCAAACCCAGGAGCAACATGTGGGACATCTGAGGCAAGTCCTCTGCACACTCCATGCTGAGAAATTTTATGCAAATCCAAAAAAGTGTGTTTTTTGTATAGACAGGGTTATCTTCCTAGGATTTGTGGTTTCCTCCGAGGGGGTTTTCGCAGACCCTGAGAAAGTGAAAGTAATAACCGAGTGGCCACAACCCCGGACGATTAGGGAAGTCAGAAGCTTTCACGGGTTAGCCACTTTCTACCGTCGGTTCATCAAGAATTTCAGTGCTATTATGGCACCTATAACCGACTGTTTAAAGAGCGAGGTGTTCCAGTGGACTCCTGCTGCCTCCAAGGCTTTCGCTGAAATAAAGAAGATGATGACGGAAGCTCCTGTAATGCGTCTCCCTGATTTTTCAAAAGCTTTTGAAGTAACTTGTGATGCATCGGGACTAGCAATAGGTGGTGTACTGAGTTAGGAAAACCACCCGGTTGCTTATTTCAGCGAAAAATTAAATGATGCCCGGCAACGCTACTCCACATATGATAAAGAATTTTATGCGGTTATACAGGCTTTGCGCTATTTGAGACATTATCTGTTGCCACAAGAATTCGTGTTGTACTCAGATCATGAAGCGTTAAGGTATCTCAACTCCCAGAAGAGATTAAACGCGAGACATAGCAAATGGGTGGAATTCTTGCAGGTTTACACTTTTGTTCTCAAACACAAAGCAGGCATCGAGAATAAGGTCGCTGATGCGCTGAGTCGACGTGTCACGATCTTGGTGGCAATGAGCACAGAAGTGGTGGGATTTGAGAAATTAAAAGAGGAGTATGAATCATGTCCCGATTTTGGGAAAATTTATGTCACGTTACGAGACGGCCCTGTTCGTGAGATGTACAGTTTTCTCCTTCAAGACGGTTATCTCTTCAGATTCCGTAAGTTGTGTATTCCCCGTACGTCTCTCAGGGATTTTCTCTCTTGGGAACTACATGCTGGAGGTCTGGCGGGACATTTCGGTCAGAACAAGACAATTGAGGCCGTTGAACACTGATTCTACTGGCCGAGTCTGAAAAGAGATGTCTCTAAAGTAGTTAGCCAATGTCGCACGTGTCAACTGGCCAAGCAACAAAAGCAGGTCACCGGACCTTACACTCCTCTTCTTTTACCTAAGTGCCCCTGGCAAGACGTGAGCCTAGACTTCATACTAGGGCTGCCCAAAACTCAAAAAAAGCACGATTTTATCCTAGTGGTAGTTGACCGATTCTCAAAAATGGCTCACTTCATCCCGTGTTCCAAGACCTCAGATGCGTCTCGAGTGGCTGTCTTATTCTTTGATCATATCGTAAAGTTGCACGGGATACCTAAAACCATGATGTCTGATAGGGATGTTAAGTTTGTTAGCTACTTCTGGAAAACACTTTGGCATAAGATGGGCACCAACTGAAATTCTCAACCGTCTTTCACCCACAGACAGATGGTCAAACCGAGGTGGTAAACAGATTGCTAGGAAATCTCCTCAGGTGTCTAGTTGGAGAAAATTTAAAAACTTGGGATCTCATTTTGCCTATGGCTGAATTTGCATATAACGGATCTGTCAATAGGACTACGGGTCTCAGTCCTTTTGAATTGTAAACGGTTTTAAGCCCAGGCAACCCATTGATTTAATTCCCATGGCTCATCATCATTTTAGGGTATCAGACTCCGCATCAGCATTTGCATCCCATATCCATGCATTACATGAGGAAGTCAGAGACAAGATAATGAAAAATAATACTGATTATAAAGCTTCTGCAGATCTACATCGCCGATTAAGATCTTTTAATGTCGGAGATTATGTGATGGTCCGCATGCGACCCGAACGGTTTCCACCAGGAACCGTGAAGAAATTACACGCGCGAAGTGCAGGGCCATTCAAGATTATCAAGAAAATCAATTCAAATGCTTATGTGGTGGATCTCCCACCTGACTTTGGCATCAGTTGCACCTTTAATGTTGAGGATTTGGTTCCATATCGAGGTACTTTTGATACCCCTTCTGATCCATTTGTGGATGAGCCAAGCCAAGACCTTCTTTCTGAGAGCCCCCACTACCTCCACTTCCCCCTAAAATGTCCTATGCAACAGAACATATAGATTCTATCTTGGATGATCAGATTATCTCTACTGGAGATGGAGGGACGAGACGCTATCTCATTAAATGGACGGGAAAACCTGATTCAGAAAATTCTTGGATTACCGAGGAAGACCTCCAGCATCTTGATCCTGATCGACTGGAGCACTATCACAGCAGACAGCAGTTCTGTCCCCCACACTCGACAGGGTCGAGTTCTTTCCACCCCGGGGGAATTGATGAGGACATCATGCCCCCGCCCAGGAGCAGGTTCGATCGAGCATACTTCAGGAGGCGACGCGCTGGTCTTCTATGGCTTTAGATGGGACTTATTTCAGACTTTATTGATAGCAGATATTTTAGCTTTATTTGTGTTCCTTTTATTTTTGTTCTTTTGTGGACGTTTAGTACCACATCGGTTATTTCCAGTAGTCCTCTTTTTGTAAAGCCTATATAAGGCCCCTAGACTATCTTGTTGAAATAAATGAATGAATGATCAAAACTTTTCCACAAACTATCTGAGTAATTCTTGAGTCTCTTTTGCTCTCGAGTTTAGGGTGAGGAGCCCGTGTAAGGGGGTGGAAACTCAAAATCTTATCCTATCTTCAATTTAAATTTTGGTTACGATTTGAAGGTGATTGCGATCCAGGTGGTTTTACATCACTTGTGAAGTAGGCATTGGAGCTCTACTCTCACAAGAAAAGAGACATATTGCCTTTCTCACTGAGAAGTTAAATGAGACACAACAAAAGTGGTCTACATAGAATTGTATGCGGTGTATTGTTCTTTAAAAACATGGGAAAGCTATCTTATAGCCAGTGACTTTGTGCTATTTTTCCGATCACTAATCACTCCAACATTTCAAGAATCATAAACACATTAATAAGATGCACGCAAGGTGGACATTATACTTTGAGCATTTAATTTTACGATATGTCACAAATGAGAAGTGGACAACAAAGTTTCCGATGCATTATTTGAAGAGTTTCACAGTTGATCTCTTTGCAAAGTGAAACCGTTGGGTTCGAATTCTTGAAGGAGTTGTATAAAGAGGATGAAGACTTTGCTAAGATTTATGAAAAGTGTTCATCACGACAGCCTGCGCAAGATTTTCATATCTTGGACGGATTTCTTCTCAAAGGAAGCCGGTTATGTATACCAAGAACTTCTTTGAGGGAGAAGGTTATTAGAGACCTACATGGAGGTGGGCTTACAGGACACTTTAGAAGAGACAAGATTATGGCTAGTCTTAAAGATAGATATTACTGGCTTTAATTGGGGAAGGACATGGCTACAATTGTGAGGAGTTGTCCGGTTTGCCAAGTTGCTAGAGGACAATCTCAAAATACGGGTTTGTATTACACCCTTACCCGTCCCAAAAATAGCTGGGAGGACTTGAGTGTGGATTTTGTGTTGGGACTTCCTCGCACACAAAAAGGAGGGAATTCTATCTTCATAGTGGTTGATCGTTTTTCAAGATGACATACTTTATTTCTTACCAGAAGACGTCCAATGCACCACACGTGTTAATTTTTGAAGAGATTGCGAGATTACATGGCGTGCCAAGTTTCATTGTTTCGGATCGAGATAGCAAGTTTTTAGCTACTTTTTGGACTACTCTATGGCAGAGATTTGACACATCACTAAAGTATAGTAGCACGACACATTCTCAAATTGATGGACAAATGAAAGTTGTTAACCGCACCTTAGGCAACTTGTTGAGAAACATATGTGGAGACAAGCCAAAAGCATGGGATCAAGCTTTGTCTCAAGCGGATTTTGCTTACAACAGTATAATCCACAGCTCGACTGGTATGTCAACTTTCTCGATGGTTTATAGGAAGGTATCCCATCATCTCCTAGACCTAGCCAAGCTACCTATAAGAGAGAAGTTTAGTAGTGCAGTTAGCGCCTTGACTGAACAAGTTCTTGATGTTTAGAAGTCGGTTCAATTAAAGCTAGAGAAATCTAATGCAAAGTATAAGGCAACAACCGACAAAAAGAGGCGAGAGAGTCTTCGACATGTTGATGATATATTTAAGAAGAGAAAAGATTCATATTGGTTCATACAACAAGTTGAAACCAAAGAAGTATGGATCATTCAAGATCGTGAAAAAGATCAGTGATAATACCTACATTGTGGATCTTCCAAGCGCTGTATGATAATGTCAAAGATATTCAATGTGGCAAATCTCTATGATTATACCCTACCGAGCAGCTATATCCAGATGATAAGAGTTCTTTTGAAGAGGAAGAGATTGATGTAGGAGATTAAGAGCAGCAACAGGGCCAAAGGCAGCAAAAGATCAGTTTTCAGTCGATCGTCCAGTTGACCGAAAGAATCAATCTTTGTTCCTGTCGACTGCCCGATCGACCGCCCTGAAACAGAGAGTTGAGTGATTAAAGTCGGTCGACCGACCCCACAAACTGACTACAGTCCGTCGACCGCCCAGTCGACTGACCTCTTTATCCGGTCGACTACTCCTTCGGTCGACCGTTTTGTTGTGCATCAGATAATCTGATTCTGATTAGGATTTAGTTTTCGGGTTCAAATCAGATTCCAAATTGTTTCGTTTTTTTGTTTCTTTAATTTTAGTTTCCTAGTTAGATTATTATTTTCTTTTATTTGTCTATATAAGGCCATTGTCTTTGTAATTATAATCAATTAAATTTTGCTTTAATAAACTTTCAGTTTTCCTCTTCAAATTTGCTCGTGGATTCGAGTTTTCTTTGGCTCGTGGATTCGAGTCGCTTGCTCGTGGATTCGAGCATTATCCTTACCTGAAAGTTCTTTTAAGGGTTCATTGGCGCTAGAACGAGATTTAGCTGGTGTCGTTCGCTTCCCAATCTGCGTCAGAGGTACATGAGATTGGTGGAAAGACTGAACTATCTGACGGTGATCAGACGAGACATCACATTCATAGTCAGCATAGTAAGTCAGTTTTCGTCAGCACCGAGGACTACTCACTTGGTGGCGGTAATGAGAATTTTGAGGTATCTGAAAAAAGCTCAAGAGAGGGCTTTTCTATTCAGATCATGGACACACTCGAGTAGCAGACTTTTCCGATGTAGACTGGGCAGGGTGCCCTTTTGATAGGAGATCGACCACAGAATATTATGTCTTTTCTAAAGAAATCTTCTGTTATGGAAAAGCAATAAGCATAGTGTGGTCTCTCGGTCCAATGCAGAGTGAGATACAAGGGGATGGCAAAGTGACGTTGGAGCTGATCTAGATCAGAGATTTATTAACAGAGATTGATTTTCCCCCAGAGAGTCCCATGAGACTATATATAGCGACAACAAGGCAATAATACACGTCATGTTCAAAGTCGCGGTCTCGGCCGCCGACTCGGCGGACACCGTTTCATATCGGTCACGTCGTCTCGGAACAGATTTGGGTGATACACTCAAAACGCTATAAATAAAGCTCAATTTTTTTTTAAAAAATCACGACAAATCTTAAAAAAATATAGACATCAATTTTCATGTATCACATGTCCAAAAAAATTGTTTTAAGGGGTAATTGGGGACATATGATGATTTGAGGGGATAAATATAAGAAATATACTAATTTGAGGGGTAAATTTTGAAATATGAAAAATATGAAGGTAAATCTGAAAAACCCAAAAAAGAAAAAAAGAAAGAAAAATATAAGATAGACAGAGCGAGGGTGAGAGAGAGAGAGAGAGATCGGGTGAGAAGAGGGGAGAGAGATTGATTGGAGGGAGGGAGAGAGGGGGGGAGATCGGAGAGGGTGAGAGAGAGAGAGAGATCGGGTGAGAAGAGGGGGAGGGGGAGAGAGATCGAAGGGAGCTCTCCCTTTCTGATCTCTCTTTGGTCTTGTTTGAAGACTTGGCAGAGATCGACAGCGACGGGCGGAGATTGGAGGTAAGTTTTTTTTTCTTTTTTTTTTTTTGGCGATAGGCGTCGGGCGAAGATCAGGCCATTTTTTTTCATTTTATAACATGTCTGGGGAGAACTCGAAGTCGACTCGGCCATATCGGCCGAGTCAACCCGAGTCCATGGTTGACTCAACCAATATGGCTGAGTCGACTCCGAGTTCTCCCCAAGTCGACTGAAAATGACGAAAATATGCGACTCGCGGACCGTTTTCAGAACTGGGGAGGCTGTTCCGGTTTCGACTCAGTCGAGTCGGAACCAGAACGGCCGAGTTTTCGAACCCTGATACACATTGCTGAAAATGTTGTGTTCCATAAAAGAACCAAACACATTGAGATTGATTGTCATATAGTTCATAAGAAGCTTGAGGAAAAGATCATTCTGGCGAAGCTTGTATCATCAGGATACCAGTTAGCGGATGTTCTTATCAAACACTTAGTAGAACAAGGGTAGATTTTATTTGTGACAAGTTGGACATGTGTGATATATATGCTCCAACTTAAGGGGAGTGTTGAAAGAGACTATGTATTGGCTATATATTAATTTAGTCCAACATCGCTTGTGAGACAAGATGTACCTTGTACTGCTTATTATATAGAGATCAGAGGATGAGTCCTGTCACTCATCTTTTTCTCTCCCAATATCTGATGCTATTTTCTCAATATACTATGTGCTTGCATTACCAGAGGTCAGTGGTCAGTGGTTCAAAAGTTCATAAATGTTTAGTAGTTACCTTCTGGGGCCAATATAGTATAGCATACCTTAAAAAGCATATTGCGTTGGGCTTGTATTTGTGCCCATAAATTGGACGTTGAAGAGTTTAATGCATTAGGCTTGAGCTTGTACTTGGATGACTTTGCTCACTTAAGCTCTCCGTCATGCTTTAGCTTGGCTGTGTCATGAGTTGTATCATTGTGTCTATTAGAAATGTATTATAGGATGTTCCATCATGCTCTATCCATCTAGGTGGAGGTAAACTACGAATGGCCCAAAGAATTTCGGTGGTCTGTCAATTTAACACTACAAGCATAACTGATGTTGTGCTCAAGTTACTCATACAACAAAAGCAAGGTTTGAAATACGCTCAATACCGATATTTTGGCCCGATTCTGATATTGTCGATATGATTTGCTATAACTGAAATGATAACAATATTGTTGATATGACAGACTAAGAGGCTGATATTGTTGATTTCCATATCAAAATCCTATAGTGGATACCGATATCGAGTTTCAAACCGTGAACAAAGGTCTTCGAACCTGCAAGTGGGTCCAATCTTACATCCCAATCCAGCTAGAACTCCTAAAATTTCTCAAATTTGAACACAAATAATCTCCAGATCATCTCTTAAAAATATTAATACCTTATTTTATTTAAATTAAATGCCTTAAATCTCTATCCTATGTTGCACATACGCTGGAGGCTCCCCATGTTCCGTGTTGAACACATACCAAAACAGAACATTCAATATTTTCTAGTTAGGCTTGGCTACTTCCTCAAGGATTTGGAAACTAATCTTCCCCTTCAATTTCAATAATGGGCCATGCAAAGGCAAAATCCAACTTATTTAAAGTTAACCTACATTTATTTTCAGGCGATTTTAAATTTTTCTTGCCTATGCCTCAAATAATACAAAATTGATAGCCAAAAGTAGCATGTTTCTCAGATCTATGATTTTGGGCATGCAAATTGTTAGTTAAAATCATGATCTATATTTCTAGAGAGAAATCATGATCTGGAGACAAACCAGAATCTAGAGACATTTAAACCCTTCCACACTGGTTTTTGGTTTTCCAGGATTCAGACATTCAAGACTCTAGAACTAAACAACTTGTTATTTCTCGCCATTTATTTTATGGATATTGATGTGCAACCAAAAAAACTTAAATAATTTGACTTTGGTTTTTAACCACTTGATGTAGCTTAATTTGAACAAAGTGGATTTTCAATTTGGTCTGACTCTTATTAAATTTGAATGGGAAGGTTTTACTTTCGAATCCTTCCTGAAAGAGCCAAGTCTCTCTCTCTCTCTCTCTCTCTCTCTCTCTCTCTCTCTCTCTACACACACACGTGTATATATGTATATGTATGTATGTGTGTGTGTGTGTAGAGAGAGAGAGAGGAGAGAGAGAGAGAGGCTTGGCTCCTTCAGGAAGGATTCGAAAGTAAAACCTTCTTGTTCAAATTTCTAATACTATTAAATAGGTATCTCATCACCCAAGTAAATACTAATCAAAGTTCTGATATATGGGTATGGTCTAGTACCGCAACTGGTATTTGCTCTTCTGCCTCAGCTAGGCATGCTCTTAATGAAGTTGCTCATGCATTTACTCTATCTAATCTTGTTTGGCAACCAAATGCTTGCCTTGAGATATCTCTGTGTCTCTTGGGAGCCCTCCAAGAGTAATTTTACAATTTGGGAATTATACAAGACAGAACTAGTGTCTTGTGTATGTAAGCAACTGAGGATATTGTAAATCACCTAGAGGGGGGGTGAATAGGTGATGGCTAATCTTATGGTCACTAAATGCGGA
This sequence comes from Agave tequilana, assembly GCA_038442645.1. Classification (NCBI taxonomy): domain Eukaryota; kingdom Viridiplantae; phylum Streptophyta; class Magnoliopsida; order Asparagales; family Asparagaceae; genus Agave; species Agave tequilana. Next base: position 34,652 of record JAVJIF010027873.1, read on the forward strand.
ATAAAAAACTATTATGACCTAAACTAAAATCTTAAACTAAACACCACGTATAACACAAGAGTGTAGCCGAATTCCCCGTGAAGGGCTCTGGACTAACTCCTCTAGATTCCCCTAGATAAGGGTTGAGGTGACGCGTTGGCTCTCTTGGTTGAATACAAGTGTTAGCAAACAATCCCCAAGCATATAACAATTAAGCACACAAGTATTCAAGCATATAAATATGAAAGCAATAGAGGCATATAAGGAGGAGAGAGAGAGTAAGAGCAATCGCAAACACAAGGGATTTGTTTCGAGGTTCGAGCACACTTGCTCTACATCCCCGCCTTCGACACACGAAAGATTTCCACTAAAATCGATCCCACCGGATCACTCGGTGCCGCAATACCTACAAGCTCTCGGACTCCCTAGTCCGTACACACCGCAAGCTCACTAGCTCACCGAGGCCGCACCTCAAACAAAGAGTTCACACACGAACTCGAAACCACCGCGAACCCGCAAGTCCGCCTCCTCAAAGTACAAGAAAGAATTCTTGATGATCTAAACACTTTGATCACCAATAAACACTCTCACAACAAAACCCTATAGGTAGATATAGTAATGGATAGCTCAAGTGTTTGTGTGAGAAAACAAGGAAAGAGATGGTGGAGGAAAACTCAAGAAAATCACTTTTAAAACACTCTTGATAAAAACTCCCCTTTGATTGAAAATATTTGCTCTCTAAACAAGTGGGAAAGCCTCTAAATGAAGTTGAAAAAACTAGCTCAAAAACCACTTCAAATCTTGTAGAAAACAGCCCCCAAATGGCCCAATATATAGGGCTCCAAAAACTAGCCGTTGGAGGCCTGACAGAACTGTCGGTCGACCGCCCGGTCGACCGACCAACGGTCATATTTCAGACCGTTCAGCCATCGGTCGACGGTCGGTCGACCGAGACCGGATACAGAGAGCAAGTCTCTCTGTCCGGTCGACCGGGGCCTTTCCAGAGAGCAGAGCTTTCTGGACGGTCGACCGGGTCGGTCGACCGGCCCTCCTGCCAGAACTGGCGTGCACGTCTGTGCACGTCGGTCGACCGCCCGGTCGACTGGCTGAAGCCAGATTAGAACTGTTAAGGGATTTAAAACTTGGTATTTTTGATTGAAATAAAATCCCATAAAATCATGAAAAATCTACAAAAATAGTTTTACCAATATACTTTGATAAACAAACATGCTTGCACAAAATTAAGGCATGTTACAAATAATTTGGACTATTTTTGTAACTTAGAAAAATTGGCTTAAAAATGAAAAACTGTATTTTTCCATAACTTGTTTTTCCAAAACTCACTAAATACAAAAATAAGATATTCTAAACACTTTTAAAGCATATGGTGTATGGATATGATCTACTATACAAACATGGTGAAATATCTATGTTTTTGACATTAAGCATTAAACATGGTTTTGGATAAAACATATAAACTAGAATACCAAAAGCCAAACATGTATTTTTTAAATAGAAAATCTTTTGTAAAAACAAAACTATCAAGAGTGTGTGTATATATGTACTTGAGCAATCCACCAACTATTCTATCCTTTACATTTTATCTAAAAATAAAATCTTCTAAAAAACAAATCTAGACACAAGTCTTCATCTTCTTGAAGTCTTCACTTGAAGCCTTCTTGACTTGGTCCAAACACCGTGCAAGCTCCAAAACTTGACTTTAAATGCTTTGTTGAAGTTATGCACCTACTAAGATCTTGATCATAAATCTGTCACTAATTAAATACAAGATCATTAGTAAACATAACTACATGAGTTGATCATCATCAAAACTAGAGTGATAGGCCTTTGGGCCAACAGATATATCTCACTTATTCTTTTCATGCCAATATTCAGTGTATATGTGGTCTCTCTGCAAACTTAAACTAGGGCTCTCCATTGTCAAACATCTTTCACTTGAGGAATGTCATGCTCTGCTTCACAGATTCAAAGGCAGGTCTAAAGTTTTTGCTTTAGCCATGATTGTTCTTAGATCTACAGCTTAGCATATTTGGAAGCAAAAGAATGCTAGAATTTTTCATCAAAACACCAAACATAAGATCTTTATCTTTAGGAGCTTAATGTGTTGCTCAAGAGTCAAGACCTCATATTGGAAGACTAGGACCAACTCTCAGCCTTCAGTAACTAGAGTATTACGAGTATTTCTGTATATGATTCCTGAACCCTATAATAATATAGGCAATAATAGCTCATTCTAGTTGAGGGTGACGGTCAGGGTCTTCTCCCCTTTCTATGACTGATCTATATGGCTTGGATTATTCTTGGGTGTGTACTATTGTAGAGTTTCAGTATCAATACAATTATTTTACTTTTTTTAAAAATGTATGTATGTATGATGTGGATACCTCAATGTTTTTTTATTAAAATATAGGCCATAGCTTTGTGCAAGTAAGATTTGAACTCTAGATCTCCCGCTCACTGCAAAGAAGTTTTATCATTGTGCTATTATAGCACTTATTGTGTATACTTCAATGTTAAACTATGTAAGACTGCATTTTTATTGATATTGAAAAGAATTACAAAATACAATTACATATTCACGATCAACTCTCTTTGTATAGACTCATATACGACCAAATTCTACTCAAACTATAACTCTTAATATCACTAGGATTCTAGGACTTGAAATACTACTATCACTCTAATCCCCGTCAAACTTATGATTGTTTGACGGAGAGTTTGTTTTACAAAAAACTGAAGTAGATAAATATTGGAAGTATTGAGAACAAATACTAAATTGCTAATATTGATGTCAAACTAGTGAATCATTGATGTTGGTTCTGAAGTTGCAAACGCAAGTCAAATCTAAGTCAAATTAGACATTTGCAGAAAGGCTACACGAAAAGTCAAATATTCATCTTCTTGGATAGGATTAAAATTTGAATGATCTTCAGGATTACAATTTGAGAGATCTTCAAACTCAATGAAGTAGAGATTTCGAGAGTTCCTCAAACTTAATAGAAAAGAGGCTATAAGAGATGTCATACTCAATAGGTTTTAGGAGATTCTCAAACTCATTAAAGGTGAGATTTTAATGATGCTCAAACTCAGTAGAGCTACCAAATCCAAAATAGAATTATATCAAACAAAACCCATTAATGCATCAAGAACACCCAAAAATATAGGAATCAATTTTTATATAACTAAATCGCCAAGATGTAACCAGCACAATTTCTGTCTTCTAGACGGCAACAAATGATGACATCAAATGTGGATGCAGATTTAGAAAACAAGGTCTGCATGACTAATGTTGTGAACATTTACTTTTTTTATTTTAGAAAGAAAAAAAGAAGAGAAGAATAAAGAAAAGATTGGAAGAAGAGAGATGATGAGAGCTTGTCTTTGGATCAAAAACCCTCAGGCTCTGATACCATGTTAGACTACAAAAGATTGCATCTTATTAATATTGAGAAGAATTATAAAATACAATTACATAGTCATGATCAACTTTCTCTTTATTTAAGCTTATATAAGACCAAATCTTACTCAAATTATGACTCTTAATATTACTAGGACTCTAGAACTACAAATACTATTAGGACTCTAATACTTTTTTAAAAATATTTTTGCATATTCATGTTTCTTTGTCTCAGATTGACCATGACTCTGCAGCATAGATTCTGTCCTACCTAATCTAAAACTCTAATTTGGAAATAAGCCTTCTGAGGCTTGCCTTTTGTTGGATCGATAAGGAGGTGTGAGTTTGGGTTTTAAGATGGAAGAGTTAGCAAATCACATCCTAGAGTTAGCTAACACAAGCTATAAGCTGGTGTACCTAACTCTTGGTTGGGCCTAAGGAGGAGGGGCTAAGCGCGTAATTGTTTTTCAAAAATTCCAGCATTGCCCTTAGCCTACATGCCAACATTAACAGGTAATTCTTCTTGCTTTGGGCGTTTGGCAAGAGTTAGCTCTAACACCGGTTAACCCTTATTGTGATCTAAAGCCTAAACACTCAAAATTAAATAAAGATCCAAACTGTACAAGAGAACCTACAATTTTGAACTTTCCTAATTTATCTGTCTTCACCAGGAATTGACTTTATGTTTTGCGCTCGACTAGAAACCATGTTTGGGCCGAGTTTTGTAAGTGATGGACTGTGAGCTCAATTTTAAGGCTTGAAAATAAAGTGCACCGATGTGGGTTCCATGTGGATTTGCCAGAAAGCCTTAGGTCTACTTTATCTCCAACACCAGCTAAGAATTGAATTATCCAATTAGCTACAATTGTTTATTAAATCCTGGACCTGATCCTCTGCTTAGAACCTAATTCTCCCACTGCCATATATAAGCTCAATTTGGAAGTTCATGACTAAGTAGATCATATTTCTTATCCATCTTAAGATGGAGAAATGTAGGTCTTGACAGAGGTCAGTCAATTGTCTTAAAATGCTTCCATTAAGCAAGTCAGCCAATGTTCAGAAAGTAAGAGTATTGGAGTTGCCTGTTCCAAAAGCGTCACAATAATCTCTTGGGTTCTTGGGCTAAAGCAACACCACCAACAATGAAAATGAAAGCTTTATCTCACCTCTTTGGGTCTGCTTGTTTATAAAAATCCACAGAAGCTATTTCAGCCTAATTAATCCTCCTCTATCTAGGGGCCACAAGTTACTTGAACTTCATCAAAATAAAAAATACATGGAAGACTAAGAATCATGGTTTAAAATATCAGTAACAATATCAGTATCGGCCAATAATTTTTAGTGTCAATATCGCCAATATTGATCATCAATATCGGCTCGAATATGAGCTAATACTATAGGGTTAATATCATATCGGATACCTCCAAACCTGATAAGATATTGCCGATGTATATCGGAATTGGGCGATATGCCATGCTAAGAATCATTGACATAACACCTTAAAAGAGATGCCTTTTTGCATTGGCTACTGAAACCATTTAATGTTGAAAGAGCCCCCAGTTCATCAATCCCAAGGATGCCAAATTTTAACTTTCCTTTGGTTCTCAACTGTAATGCTGATAATAAAGGGTTGACGTGTTTAGAATAAAAATATTAGAAGGAAAGTCCTGTTTCCATTAATGAGTCTGTCTCTTCAAAGAAATTAGTCAGCTTACAGAAAGCTACTTTATGTGCTTACAATCTAATAGTACTCATATATACAGTATTTTTTTAGAAATTTATTATTAAATGTGTAGAGAAGTATCTCAGATTCTCAAGCTATCTTTTGATTAGAGGGTCTCCACTCTGGCTTGGAATTTTTGTTTGGCAAAGCTTATTGGTTATAATTATATAGCATAATATAACAAGTTACTGAAAACAGGGCTACTGTGGACTACCCAGAAGGGTAAGACACGTTTACTTGGATGCAATGTCTTGTTTACTTCTCGATTGGAAACGTAAGTTCAGGGAATGATGGAGACTGTTAATTTATTCTAATTCTCTGTGGAACCAGGAAATATTAGATACATGTAGATATCGGAAGAAAGATGAAACGTTTTTATATAAAATTCGGGATCCGGTAGTCTTACTCTAGGGAAGATAATTTTAAGGAGCAACTTGCTATTTGTGCACCTAACTTTTGCCATTTTTCTTCTTCAAACAAAATAAAGGACCTGTTTTGGAAAGTCATATGTTAAAAAAAAGATCCAAACTTCTCAAAGAAATATGGTCAAAAGTAAGGCGGTATGATGCCACTTTTCTCTTTCACCTGGAGTATGCCCAGGAGGTTGCCATTTTATGGATAGGCATGTTTATTACCATACTCTTAACATATTGCCATATGGGCACTAGTCTTCCAAGAACATGCACATAGCATGTTTAACATATCTTATTCATGCTTAATACTTTCCCTTGTGTTTTGCTTGATTTAAGAACCCCCTGATGGACTATTATTTTGAAAAGCTAGTTACCCTAACATTCTTGTTTGCAACTAGATCACTTCGTCAGTTGTGGCCCACACAAGTCTCCGTGTTGAACTACGTATCTTCCAAATATACGAAGCTTGTTCTTTCTTGTGTTTCTTTGTGTATCTGAAGTAGCCTATCACTCCTTAATTAAGTCCATTTTTTTTTTGCAATACCAACAGGTTTGCTGCAGATATTTTTCGTGACCTACATGAACAAGTGACAATTGCAGCTACAAGAGGGCGGAAAATGTTGACTCGAATTCAACGCATAGAATCAGCACTGCCTTCACTTGAGAAGGCTGTTCAAGGCCAAAGGAGCCACATACATTTTGCCTACATAGCAGGTTTGCCTCCAGTCACTTCCCTGTGAGATGTTTGATTAACCACTTCCTGACTTCTAGCCAAAGGCTCAGGTTTATTTGGTTGCGCCCAACCCCAATGTGAGCCTTCAGTCTACATTAAAAGGCCTCCATGAAAAAATAGCTGCCTTGGAATGCCGTAACACATGAAGTTAGATAAATATATTTAAAAATTTCCAATCATGAGGTTTGAACCCAGGACCTCCTTCAATCTGATCCTCTCATATCATATATCAGGCAACCACTTTACTGAAATCTTAATCTTATAGTTTGTGGGGTTAATACTGTATTTCAAGCAATCTTCACAGTTTCATTAAGGTTTATAAACGTAGCTAAATATAGATAGGTTCTCAATGTTACTTTTGGAGATGGTAGAATCCCTCTAACTAGTTGTGGAAAAATGGTAAATTGCTCACGAATGATAAGGTTTGTAGTTGTGATATGAGCAAGCAGGCATGTAATTTGCTATTGCCTGTAGACAACATGTCTGTTATCCTAGTTTTTGAGGTTTTGTTGCATCCCTGCATGTGTTTGTATCATATCCATGTAGGTGCAGTTTGAGTTGTAGAAGGGGCTTTTCTAATGTGTGCTGGTTATAAGGCAGTTTGTTAATTTGCTATTGCCTGTAGAGGGAATCAAACTCTAAGACCATTTATACGTGGAAAAAAAAATAAAGTTCTAGCACAAGCTTATAGTTTGATTCATTTCTGAAATCAGGATGAATTAGGCACTTATAGATGAGCAATAAGTGTAATATCATGAAACTGATGGATATTTTGAAGACCCTTTTAGTTATCATGCTAGCTTGTGATGCATCAAATTTTGGCTGCATCTGGAGAAAGTATCGTTCAACTGTTAGATTGTCAATAAATAAATAAATCAAATCTCTTCATCACTGAACTTTTTTTGTTTTTGGGAATCTTGTTGCTACGATAGTTTGATTCTCTGACGGAACTTTTGCTTTCAGGTTCTGACTGGCATGCTAATGTCCGAACTGGTCAAAATCAATTTCTATGCAGTGATTTGCCACAATTTATGATTGACTGTTATGAAGAATGTCGTGACCCACCCCGTTTGTATCTGCTCGACCGGTAAGACATGAATTTTTGGTCTGATCAGTGAATTATATTTGTTACTTAAATTCTATAAACTAGTACAATGTCATTTTTGTTTTCAGATTTGATTATTCTGGTGCTGGAGCTTGTTTGAAGAGATACTCGGACCCATCCTATTTTAGGAGGGCATTGGCTTCTTCAGAACCAGTGAAAGCTGAGAAAGTTAAAAGGAAAAGAAGGTCAGTAACTTCAGCTTATTAAATATATGAAAAGAGAGTTGTCATTTGTTGCATATCAGGTCTCAGTATAATAAACTGACAACTATAAGAGAAAAATAATAGAAGAAAAATGAGACACAATATTTAACATGGTTCGACCAATGGTAGCCTATGTCCACACAATAGAATAGCTGGATTGCTTTTGTTTTAGGATTCTCGTAGCCATCCTACTTCTCTTATATTATTGATTGGGTAATACAAGGAAGGTACAACGACTAGTCTTTAGCCATACATGGAAAGCCACAGCTAGTTGATGGGTTACAGATGGAAACCTATAATAGATAGTTGATTCATACATGAAAATAATAAAGTTTTATAATCTATAAATGATATCTTAAACCCTCCCCCTCAAGTTGGTGCGCCAACAGTTCCAACTTGTATAATATATGATAAAATTGTGTCATTCCACTTTGTCTTTGTTGTGAATATATGGGTGCTTATAATCTTTTCTTGTGCATTCTCTAAAAATTGGCAGTTATTCACTCGTGAAATACTAAATTTTCCGCAATATGAATAGCTGCTTGGTTTTCACAAAACATTTTAATCAGAAAGCAAGTCTACAATCTCAGTTTTTCCATCAATAATTTTAACTAAATTAGTTCACAACTTCTTGATACTTGGTTTTCGGCACTTGAACGAGCAATGTCATTTTGTTTCTTGCTTTTCCACGTGGTAAGGTTTCCACCAACATACGTACCATATATAGTGGCGGATCTTCTATCATCCACACTACATGCCCAATCTGTATCTGAAAATCCAATCTTATAAAGAGAACCATTTCTTCTCATTATTAGGGGAATATTGAGAAAACCCCCAACTTTTGGACCACTTTCAGTAATACCCGCCAACGTTCATTTATACCTCTCAACGTTCATTTTCGCTCACTTCCCCTCCCTCCTTCAAATCTCTAACTTTTGTTAAAAATGAATTGTCCAATTACCCAAATACGCTTTTGACCTGATAACAATTTTAACCTCTTCTTCTTCCTCAAAACAATTCATTTCACTCGCAAAAACCCAAATCCAACCCCCCCCCCCCCCCCCCCCCCCCCCTCTCTCTCAACCAATTCCTTTCACTCACAAACCCAAACACAACCTAGCCATTTAAAAGCCTAACCCAAACCCAAACACAATTTCATCTCTCTCTCCTTGCCAACCACCGAATCAAGCTCAACATGTCTCTCTACCCGCCACCCAAGTCAAGCTGAACGTCTCCCTCTGCCTTGGAGATCGAGTAATAGTACCTTCATAGGCATGATTAGTGCAATATCCTTTTAATTCAAACTTGATCTCTAATGTCTGCTTCATATCCAAGGTGATTTCTTTCAACTATGTGACAATCCTAAATTCCAAATAGGTTGTGAATTAGCTTCACTAAAACATGTTGGTTCCATAGCTAATGGTATAGAACTTAACATGATTTAATTTGAAGAAATATTATAATAATCTAAAAAATTATATAAATAAGAATAGTATGAAGAAGCATGATAATAACCAAATCATTAAGCTTACTTGGAAGGCGAGTAATACGAATAGATCGTCTAAAAGTTCAGTACTAGGAGTAGGAGCTGGATTTGAAGTTCGATTAGAAAGATCTGTATTGTCTTGTGTAGGTGCAAGAGTTTCACTAAGAATTTCAACATGTTGAGCATTTTTTCTTCTTGTGTAGGTGTAGGAGTTTCATTAGTAACTTCAACACGTACAGCACCAGTTTCTTAAACGTGATAGAAATCTTGACAGAAGTATTGGGCATGACATTGTAATGCTTCCTTTATCTCTCTTTTCTATGTTTACTATAAATTTTACCTTCGAAAAATGTTTCATTTTCAACAAATATAGAAATTTTTTTTCTTATTAATAATATCATGACATTTATATCCTTTTTGTTGAAGAATATCCTAAGAAAACACATTTAATTGCTTTTGGACTAGCTTGTCAGAATATAGATTATGAGCATAACACTCACATCCAAAAACACGAAGGTGAGCAATAGAAATTCACCCCCTCAATAATATTTCCAATGGTGAATTTACCTTTAAAACTTTTGTACTGCTTCTATTAATTAGATAGCAAGCAGTCAAAACAAAACCACAGCAAAATGTTTTAGGAACATGAACATGAATCATAAGGATCTAGTAACATCAAGGGGGTGTCTATTTTTCTTTTAGCGACTCCATTTTGTTGAGGTGTTCTAATGCATGAAGTTCTATGAATGATCCCTTTTTCTTTATAAAATCATAAAATTGCTTATTAACATACTCTGATCCATTGTCATTTCAAAAGACTTGTACTTTTGAATGATATTAAGATTCAACCATATGATAGAATTCCTTGATGCAAGATAAAACTTCAATTTTTTTACTTCATAAGATATATCCATGTAACACAAGAATAATCATCAATAAAAGTCAAAAAATATTTAAATCCATTATATGATTCTATTGGAGCAAGTCTCCATGTATTACAATGAACTAGACTAAAACGTTTTAAAATGCTCCTATCAGAAATATGAAATGGCGAGCATGGTTGTTTACCCAAATGACATGCATCACATGAATATAACTCAAATTTTAATAGAGGAAATAAAACCCTTAAAGCTTTATTGGAAGAATGTCTTAGTCTTTTCTGCAAAATTGGTTCTCTAATATTTCACGTGTAGACAAGGATTTAGTGTCTTGAGTCAACACATACAAATCGTTAACTAGATGACCTTCGCCAATCTTCTTTCCAATGACCCCGTCTTGAAAAAACACACAAGTGACTGAAAAAGTAAGATTGCATTTATGAGTCCCGGTAATTTTACTGACTAACATGATATTATTAGAGAATAATGGGAGAAAGAAAAATCTGAAGATTGAGTTTTATTAAAAAAAAAACTATTTTTTCTACATCCTTTAATAGAAATAGATGTTTTATTAGCAATAGAAACACAATTATTCGAATGTTTGCTAAAATTAAATAAATAATAAGATGAAGTGGCATATGATTTGTTGCACCATAATCAATAGTCAAGTATTTGTACTATAAGATTAGACAAAGCAGAGCCGTTGCTTTGGAACCTAGGTGAAGTGGAAGCAGAAGCAATATATGATATCATAGAAGTTGTCCCAAGAATAAACTAAATAAGTAAATTAGTAGTCTCAATGAAAAGAGAAACAAATCTAACTTAGTAGCACAAATTATACAAAATTAAATAAGACTTGATAATATCACAAACCTTAATAAAGACAATAATGTAAAGAGCAAAAAAACCTTTTATCCAAATGTTACTCCTCCAGAATAAAAAAATGAAATGAAAGATTGTGATGAACTACCTACTCACAAATGTAGAGCAGAAAAATAATAATTAATAATGAATTACCTGCTCACAGGTGTCTAGAGTAGAAAATGAACAATTAATAATGAATTACCTACTCCAAGGTGTCTAGAGATAAAATGAACAATTAATATTGAATTACTTGGAGCAGAAGAGACTAGAAAGGTTGCAAAGATGAGCAGCGAGTGAATTTCTTAAGCAGCAAGGAAAGCCTCCCAGTAACTCAGAGTCTGGTACCATATAAGAGAATAAATAATAGAAAAGAAAATGAGGCACAAGATTTTAACATGACTCGGCCATTGGTAGCCTATGTCTACACAAGAGAATAGTTGGATTGCTTTTTGCGTAACATTCTCCGAGCTATCCTATTCCTTTTATATTGATGGGGTAATACAAGAAAGCTACAACTGATGGTTTTTAGCCATACAAGGAAAGTCAAACGGCTAGTCGATGGGCTATAAATGGAAACATATTACAGCTAATTGACTCATAAATGAAAATAAAAAAGATTCATAATTTGTACATAATATCTTCTACAGATTTTGAAAAGCTATAAGAAGTTTGTGCTGCATAAGAACACTTGTATATGATTAATCTTTATGCAATGCACTGAAGGATACTTGCCTTGTCATCAAAAACTTCTTAAGAAAGGCTTGTTCTAGGTCTCAACTTTTTTTTAAATCTCTAAAATAACAGTTGTTATTTAAATTCTTCTCGAGAAGCTGGAAACTAGTTTTACATTTCACGTGGCTTATTTATTTGGGTGATCACAGCCTACAGGTTTTAAGTTGTAAAAATGGCCTACCTTCCTTCTTTTATGGACTCTCTTGTTCAGACAGATTTTTTGTTACTCTTTCTGCAGTTTTTCTGCAGACAATATATTGTTGGAATTCAGTCATGTACACATGTGAAAGAATTATAAGTTACTGTGATATGTGGGCTCGACACTGTGAATCTGAGACCATGGTGCTAGCTGCCTTTTAATGTAATGCCACACTGTGAATCTATTCTGCTTGTTTGACCATCATCATTCACACAATTAAAAGCTGATTTAGGCGTATTTTCCTTGGCTTTGACTTTGTTTAATTACTGAGATTCTCTTTTTATCCAAGTAAGCTCCTGAGATTGGACTCTATGATGTATTCACATTTACAGAAAAAGGGATCCCGACTGAGAAATGGAGGAATCCAGCATGCAGTGTTTACATCCCGAGGGAGTAACGGGTATTCTTTTTATTTAAAAATCAGTATGTAGAGATAGAATTAGAACTTTTCTTTTTCTTCTCCATTAGGATCTGACTGAATATTCATGAATTAACAAATTTGCTAGCAGCACACAGTTTGCATCTCCGAGCACTGACCATCTAAGCTTTTCTGGTGAGAATGTGTCACTCTCTGATACAAGATCAAAATCTGAACTGGAAAGGGAATCCATACATTGTGATTTAGAGACCAGATCAAACTGTGTTGAACAAGTGTCAGATACACCTTGCGTGATGCCTGGTGAACCAGAATATGGCGGATTCTCTTCTCCTCCATCAGAAAGCAACCCTGGAAATCCCGCTGCTTCTGTTCTTCATAATGAACCAAAGCAGTATATTGCAGACGATGATTCACAAGCCGAGTCATTGCAACAGCGAAGTGCTCCCAGCACATCTTCTGTTACATGGGATGAAAAGGCTGAAATAGTGAAGCCTACAGATGTCAATCAAGTTGTTGAGGATAGGGTTCAAGATTCAGATTCTCTGCCACAAATATTCGAAACATCAAATTTGGGCAATGAAATGGATAAAGTTGGAATTGTTAATGAAGAGGACATTGTGTTTGAACTTGCAAAGGAACCAGTATCATATACTGGTGGAATCCTGTTTGATGAAATCCCTACTGAGACAAACAACTTTGCACCAGTATCATGTCTTGGTGTAAACATGTTTGATGAAGTCCACATGGAGACAGACAACTTTACAGATGCAACTAATATCTTGGAGCCTGATATAGAGACAGTTTCTGAGGTCCAAACTAAACAAGAATTGAAGTCTCCCAACTTAACTTGTGGAGATTTGGAGTCTAGAAGCTGTAGGCAAAATGAGACAAGTGCCACAAATTCAGCCTGCTTTGATGCCCAAGATCCTATTATATCTTGTAGTTCCTTGAACAACTTTATTCTTTCAGATGGTATTGACCATGTTCGATCAACAAACACTACTGGCCATATTCCTGATTCTGACTCTTCTGTGGGGAATGGTCATTCCAAGAGCCATTTCCCCTGTGTGCCAGGAGTTGGTGTCTCGGACCTCCAAGATGGTGAGCTGCTTCCAGTGTCGAGCATTGCCAATGAACAAGATTTGCTGGTCAATAATGGAACTACAGATGAAACATCCAAGTCTGAAGATTGTCCTGCTAATGCTTCTAATCTTCCTTCAGTAAGAATATGGACCAATGGTGGAATTTTAGGAGTTGAGCCATCAAACCTCCAGATTTCAGCATCCATGCAAGTCCTGAAGCAACGGCCATGTGCAATGGTAGCAAAGCAATAAGCGCGTTGCCAGTGGAGGAAAGGGATAAATCAGATGGTGATCTTCCTGTCAGGAAGAACTCTCAGGATTCAATTCAAGGTCCTTCATTGGCAGATCTTGGCAAAAATCAAGAAGCGCTCTCCAGTAAAACAGATTCTTATATCAGTGGTCCGGATCACATAGAAACAGCAGATGTCATTGCTTTTAGGTCTGACTTATCTGCCATTTGCGATCCTATCTCACATTCTAGTGGTTCTGACAAAAATTTAACTGGATTTTCAACCAGTTTTTCTGGCCTTGCACATAAATTTCTTTCAAACAATCTCCAGAGGAGGATACTGGTTGCACATGCTGGTCTTTCCACACATCTCAGTTGGTGAATGCTGATTTCAGGAAATTGCAGGAGATTTTACTTCAAAATGATCATAACGAACTGCCAAAGAGAGTTGTTCCTAATGCATTATGCGAACCAGAAACAGAAGAAAGTATTGAAGTTGGATCACTAAGGAATCCAGTATCTTCCACCTCACTGCACTATGGATCTTCTTCCCACCACTTGAGCACATGAAGATATCATTTCACTCTATGAATAGTTTGGATACCTCCAAATTAAAACTGGAATTTTCTAATGGTAGTTTCCATGAAGGCAGTGGAGATTTTGTGTTTCCTTCATTCCAGTTGATTCCTGGACCCTCTAACACTATGCATGATAGCGATTCTGGATCTGATGATGACACATTTTGTAGATCTTCTGCATATTCCTCTGATGACCTTCTCAGTCCTCACTCCGAGTCAAACTCTGAGCTCTGGGAAGAAGATGAAAGGAGTGAAAGTCAAAAGCACAGGGTATCTGATGACTCATGTAGAAATTCATCAACATCCACGTCCATTTGTAGTTCTACGAAATTTGACCAAATGGACCAGTTCAGCGTAGCTTCTGAACTGGAACACACGGAGTTGAGAATTGCAGAATTTCTGATTCAGTAGCAGATTTTCCTTCAATCAATTATGTTGTATATGAAAGCCAACAGAAAGAAATATGTGAACCACAGCCTTTTAATTTTATAGATTCTACATCCCATTCACCAAATGAGCTACCGCCCCCACCACCTCTTCCTCCTTTGCAGTGGAGGATGGTAAAACAGTCTGATAAGCATCATTCAGTAGAAGACAATAATGCTACTGGTATGAAAGTCACCGAGCATTTAGATGCAGAATCTCAATGTTTTGCCACTCACAAGCTGCAAGAACAAGTTGAACCTAAGTCACCATGCAATGCTGAGGCAGTGGCACATTCCAGCAAGAAAACGGTAGTTATCTCACCTCTGGTTGTCATTGTTACTTGTGATCAATATTAGATGATGGTAAGGAAAACTGATGCCATTTTTTCTTGGATGCCCATATCTGCAGGATCTACGAATGCCGACTGGAAACGGACTGAATCACAACTTTAGTATTAAGGAACAGAATGTAAGGGAAGATCTGCTGCATCAAGTCAGAAGCAAGGCTTGTTCTGTTCTTACTCTCAAATGATTACTTTTTTCTAACATAAAGAATATAATTCCTGCTAATGAAATGTTAATTTCATTAGAGCTGAGTCTCTTCATAGAACACGCCACTATCATATGAGGTGTAGGATGCTGTAGTAATAAAAGCGGAGATTTTAGAGATTAATTAGTTTCTAGAATTGAGATTTTATTTCAGTGATCTATTCTTTTGCTCATAAAAGTTATCTGTGCTTCCAAACTTGCAGTCATTTAATCTAAGGCGCGGAGTGACAACAAAGACGAGCCATATTTTGCTGCCTGTGACCGATGTCAATGTCACGGAGAAGGCGCATATGAGTTAGCAGGTTGCCCTCGTTCCGTTATTATTTCCGTTGGATTTCTGCACATTTTTTTATCCATGTCTCATGCTTTTTGTATTTTGATGTAACTATTGATAGGGCTTTTCTTTTGGCAATCAAAGGAGAGGAGATGCGAACTGTAGCGAAGGCCAAGGCATTATCTCCGCTTATTAGCTATATCCGTCAGCTGAAGAACATTAAATTCTTAAATGTGAGTAGGATCTGGTTCTTTAGCTTTTTCTTTTTCTTTTTCTTATCCTAATACCTTGTGTGTAAGTCATGGTCTATACAGAGACAATCATCTTCTTGTAATATAGACATTCTCCTTCAAGTTTTTCGTGATAGTGGCCAATGAAGCGCGCGCGCGCGCGTACATATTTAAGCAGTTCATGTTATCATCAACTTGACTTTGTGGTGAACCTTCTCAGTGAAGTTGTTCCTTGATTCAACATCATCTCTTTTGCTTTCATGAATCTGGGCATCAAAGAATTCCAATAGTTTTCTTTAGCCTTGGATGATCCTCAACTTGAGTCTAGCTGATCTGTGACCTTTATGCGCCTTTCTCCTCAGCTATTAGTGATTGTGATCTCTTGCATGGATATTGAATTCAAAGTGTGGTTGATGGGGGGAGAAATATTAGGAAATCTCAACTTAGAGTTTATCATTCAATATAGGGTTTGGGAATCTCTCTCTTAGGCACATCACTCAAAGCGCATTGACAATGTAACATACTCGAACGGCAATTTTTATTATCAATCATTAACTTGCTCTTATATAGGCCTGCAACATGATAAATCTTATCACAACAAACGTAGGACTAGGATAAGATGAATTAATCAACTATAATAATCAATTAAAATAAAATATGATAAGATAAGATAATCAATTAAAACAAACTAATCCATTAGATGTCTTGATCAGTTGTATCTTTTCCTTAGAAGGTATGTGTGCAAAAGTTTTCAAAAATATTGTGTTAGTTGTATTTTTTTTTTCCTGCAGAATGAACATATGATGGAACACGCTAGAATAAAAACTTATAGCACTCAGCGTCAAGGTTCAGCAATCAAGTTCGGAATTTATGAGTTCTTCCTCGCGCTTTCTAGTGGAGTTAGCACCACCACTTTTGAACATAATCTTGATTTGGATTCTTGAAGAACTTTCATATATTGCCCACTCAACTATGATGGGAACCTGTCAATCTAGTGGGGGAAACATTAATTATAAAGGGGAATTCTAAAAGCTAAAGAACAAGCCTCTCCTACAATGACATGGATTACTTAAACTCCCGATTCGTACGTCTGTGTGTCTGCATTCAAAAATGGTGTGCCATTCTGAGTGTCTCGACGCACGCCATGTGTCCGGTTGACATCAAAATCCATCTATGACTCACAATTCATAGAGTAGTAGTATAATGTAGTATTAAAAAAAGTAATACAAATAGCATTACTCTTCTCTCAATGTCGATTTTCAATCTTTCCCATCTCACATTCGTTCACGTGCAGAAGCATCACTTAAATTTCACGCTTGTTTGTGCGCGTAGGACCCAACTTACACTCGTCTTCCATGCAATTAAGTTCGTTTGAGGGACAAATTTCAAATCCAAGGAGCTGGCAATCCATTGGCAAACCAAATCTGTAAACAAATCTAGATGACTAGATCCATCAACCAATTTGGTCAGGCCCTGAATCATGGTGCTTCTTGAATGCTACCCCTCCTCAGTGCTTCTCTACCTGATCAACAACCTTGCAAATTGATCAGGAGCCCATATTTGATGTCTTCTATTAGTTCCATGGGGTCCAGAGCTGGACTACTTTTTCTTTGGTTCTTCTTGAATGCCAATGAGACGAAAGAACTTTTAGAAAAGAGAAGGAATAAAAAAAAGGAAAAACAAAAAAAACAAAACAATGAAAGCAACCCAAATGAACAAGAAGTGCTTCTTTTTGTAGTTTGTACTAGGGATGATGCTGATCCTATTCTTAAAAACATCTCTTTCAGAACTCTATTGGTGACTCATGCTTTATAGAGAAGAAACTATATATGTATAGCTTATAGCCTCTTTTTCTCAATAATGGAACCAACTTATCAAGCACCCTTGCTCAAAAAGAAAGGAAGAAAAAGTGAACTATGATTAAAAAGAATCCATAGATTGTTGATGCTTACCATAAGAACTCTTCAAGAAGAAGACATGTGTTTGTAATGGAGTATGATCATTGTTGGATCAAAGGCTTGCCAGAGAGAGAGTTAGGATTGCTAACCAATCAATTGAAATGTTCAATTGCATTCTATAAGTTTAAAGGCAAGCATCTACTTGAGCTATATTATGGGAAAAACTATAAAATAGATTGTAGTAGTGGCTTAGCTTCAGGTGTTGCATACAAAAGGACTAGGTTTACTTCTATTTGCTTGAACAAAGAGGAAGTTGCTCAACGACACATACCACCTCTTCTTTCTCTCTTTTCAAGTAAGAGATTGACGAGGCTCGGCTCACTTTATTAGTGAGCTCATCACTTGGGTTAAAACTGTCACGTTTAGGTATGGAATTTTAATCACGATTCATTCGTGAGAAATGCTAGTTGCGATTAATTTTTGAATGCAGAGGAATCATCGTGTATTAGACACTTTTCTATAGTACTCATCCAATACAACGATCAAACCCACGTATCCCATTTTTTCATTCCAAAGCTCTACGTTTATCTCCTCTGCATTGATTTCAAACAATTAGTCAGATTTCCAAGCAGTCAAGTTGTCATTGCTGAAATTGACATAAACATTGAGTTGATATTGATTGATCGATCGGTTCAAGGGATCTTTTCTCTAATTTTAGAACTCTGATTTGTATTACTTCAAATAGTGTGAACTTGTTGCTGAGGGCCTGTTTGAATTGTAGAAAGTTGGATAAAAAAGTTAGATAAAATGGGCCTCATTGTCAGTTTTTCAGCCCACCAATAAATCATGTTTGTTTGAAAAAATCAGAAAATCAGGAAAAAGGCGCTGACGTCGGCAAAACATTAGCGCTTTCCTCTTTTCTTTTTCCCCGCAAAATCGATGAAAAAATGGTTTGAGAACTGACAGTGTGGGCACACTGTTAGTTTTTCAGCCTCTTTTCTATCTGCCAAACAGGCCCTGAATTCTTTTGCCATGGCCATTGCAGTAGCAGTGTCAGACTACGGCCGAGTACTAGTACTTGTGATTTGGGTTGATGGGCCAAAATGGTGTCGACTGCAAGTTGATTGGATGTGAGTCAAACCCATGAAAATTCCAAATCCAAATCCAAAATGCCGATCGAAAATTTTATTTCTTTTTCATACTATTTTTTCCAATCTTTCATGTACAATTTTCGCAATGGAAAATTTCGCTACAACCACCTACTTTACTTTATAATTTTAAAAAAAAAAACTCAGCTTCATAATTTTATTCACTACAGCCTCATCCACTTCAGCAAAAATTGATTCCTCATAACCACTACTTCTCTATATATTTTTATTTCCTCTTTTACTCTTATCTATCGCCCTGACGTTGCACTCCCCTCAACCCTGACCCCGATATAGAGTAATTCGCAGATCGACCTGCGCAGTCAGGTCACCTGAAGTTGGAAGGGGACAGGGAGCCCCTCCCAGGGGTCTAAGGGGGCGGAGCCCTCTGACCAAATTTTTTTTTGGGATCAACCTTTTGTTTGTGTGCTCGTGATGAGTTTTATTTGAGTTTGTGATCGATGTGGTATTTAGATCTGGAAAAAAAATTGGGGATCACTCGATGTCGGCGAATGGAGTCTGCTGATAATGGCGATGCTGATATAAGAACTACGACTCATGGTCTGCGACTATGATCGCAGTCTTTTTTTAGAAGATTACGACTATGGTCACAATCTTTTATTAATTGAAAATTAGAGCATTTTGTAAGAACTGCGATCATTGTCACAGTCCATATATGCCGAAAAATTATGTTTTTGTGAGCACTGCGGTTATGATCGCAGTCCTAATAAAGATTATAAAGATAGGGTATTTTTGTGAGGATTGCAATCATAATCACAGTCCTATAAAGACTTAGAAACATGTCATAATATTGAGAACTGTGATCATGATCGCAGTCCTATAAAGACTAAAAAAATAAGATAATTTTGTGAGGATTGTGATCATGGTCGCAGTACTCATAAAGACTCAGAAACATGACATTTTTGTGATGACTACGATCATGATCGCAATCCTCAGAAATAGGACATTTTTGTGAGGGTTGTGATTGATCGGTTCCTGATATTGCATATTTATTGTCACATTCTCATATTTATTGTATAATAAACTCTGCATTTTAATATTATTTATATCTAAATGATGTGCAAGCCTTTATTAAAAGAGATGAGCCAAAAGCCTACTTAAATTCTGATTAATTGAGTTTAAATCAAAATCAAGGATTGAGACAGAAGATTTAAAGGGATAAGCGTAGATTAGAGCAAATCAGACAAGATAACACCAAAAAAAAATTGACTAAATTCAGATTTCTATAAATCTATTCGGTTAGTTGAAAAACAACAGAGATATCGCCAAATTCAGAGCTCAGAACTGAAAATCTAAGTGAAGATAAAAGCGAATAAAGAATCAATGGAGCACGGCGTTTTTGATCTGGCTTCACGACCAGATCAATACCGCAAAAACGAGGCTTTGGTCGTGTTTTCATCACAAGGTTGTTTCTGTTGAGGGAACATTTGCTCCCTTTATATTCGTGTACGCTCTTTTCGCCTTCATTCTCCTATAAATACCTGCAAATTCAAAGGCAAAAGAACACCGCTGCAGTAGAGAGTTTACTTTAGGCTTTTCATTAGTTCTAACTTAAGTTTTTCTTTTCTCTTTTAATGTAAATTTTTAGTTCTTTGTAAATTACGGTTAGACTGAGATTCATGTTAAAAAGAGAGAAGATTGTATTGAAAAGTGATGCCGATGTAATATTTTTTCCTTTCTTTCATCATTTTTCTATCTAAATCAAAGTTTATATTTTATTTCTTCTAGTTTACCTTCCTTACTTGATTGTAATCCAAATGAATTTGATAGCCTCGATTATACCCTGCCCTACCCTTGCAACTGCCACTGATGATTTATGGTGATGGATATCTATTTTTGAGCGTGTAATAGTTAGTATTCCTTTCTGCTTTTCTTTTCTTCTCGTACTTTTAGTTTGATAGATCGATCAGAATGGGAAAGATACTATATGCCATGTTATGATCGCCTTCAAGCCAATGTAAGTCGTCGATACGGATGAGAAGTAAAGCAAGCTTAAGGAGGTAAGTATTTTTTAGTTCTTTGTTTCTTTATTTCTTAGGTTAGAAATACATATTCTTCTTTTTTTTTTCTTCTTTCTTTTAACTTAGTTTTTCTTTTCTTTTGAAACCAACAACATCACCTTCTTCTTCTCCTCCTATTCTATTATTAACACTTT
Organism: Agave tequilana; assembly: GCA_038442645.1. NCBI lineage: Eukaryota > Viridiplantae > Streptophyta > Magnoliopsida > Asparagales > Asparagaceae > Agave > Agave tequilana. The sequence continues at coordinate 55,350 of JAVJIF010027873.1, forward strand.
TCATTTTCTTTTAAGAAACTTAGAAGAAATGTTTAACCAATCTAGTAACTTAGGAAGAACTTACCTAAAACTTCTATCGTAGTCCCTTCTTGTGGATCATGATCCGTCTAGCCATTTTTTGTCGTAGTAGCATTGAGAAACCCTGCACTTTTTATCTTTCAACTGTAAACTTCTCTTTTCTGTGCACAGGTTCGCCTCGATCAGCAATCATGGTTGCAGTCCCCAGAAAAATGACATTTTTGTAAAGACGGTGATCATGATCGCAGTTCTCAGAAATAGAGTATCAATGTCCATATTTTCAAAGCAGTCCGCTTTTTTCGAAGCGATTACTGGGGGATATTTTGCGTCTTTCGCCGCTGAGGAGCGCTTCTGCGCTTGACACGTGAGCGCACCTAGTTGGTTTTAAAAAAGAGGTTGCTGAAGCAAATAAAATTATAAAGCTGAATTTTTTTCTTAATTACGATTTGACATAGAGGGTTGTAGCGAAATCCACTATTCGCAATTACATATGAGTTAGTTGATAAGGATGGTTACGATTGAGATAGCTTGAGCCAAATTCTTTTACATATGTTTTTCTTTTTTTCAAATTAATTATTCAATTTTTATGAGATTAACTCCCATGAAGGTAGTAACCTTCGAGGTTGTATGTAATTAGGAATCGTCAGCTCCTGAATTCTAATTTTTTTATTTTCAAGACTACTATTAGAATTAATGAAATCCTAACTCTATAAAGAATCTAAAATATAATTCAAATTATTTTTGCACATGTGTGGCACGTCCCCAAAATCTAAGTCAATATTATCATAACATTGGCGGACGCAAAAGATTTTCTTAAGAAATTCTATTTTTTGAAAAAGAATAAGGTCAATTTTTTAAAAAAATAAATCCTATTTTTGATTTAATTCCAAGAAAAGATCTTTTTGAAATTTAATTATATGAACTGACCTCTGACAGGACATGTAGGTGTCGAGCAGTTTTGCCTCGCCTGTGTGGCATTGGCGACGTGGGGTAGCAATTTTTTGCCCGGGTTTGACAAACTCGGACATAAGTTAGAGCGTAAATTGAAGACAATTTTAGGTCCGGGTTTAGCGAACCCAGACCTAAATTTACTCTATTTTTGTTCCAGGTTTATGGAACCCATACATGAGACTAATTTTTAGTTTTCTCTTTTTTAGTTCTGGGTTGTGAACCCAGACTCGAGGCTGAACGTCTTCTTACTGTTATGTAGTAAGATGATGTTGTTTAATGTGATAAATTATTGCTTTAATTAAGCAATGAAGATCAAAACTAATAGGTTTGGATGTCTGGTCAAAACGTACAAAGTTAGTAAATTTGCCTTTGAACCTTCCGTAATACCCTAATATGCTAATACATGTATAGTATCAATAATCTGATTTATTTATTTATTTATTTATTTACAATTGAGTTTTGTTAAATACATATTTTATCTAAAAAGTTAATGGGGTTTCGTTTCAGCCACCTAAGTCAAATCGTAATTAAAAAACTCACTTGCATAATTTTATTCGATTAAGCTAGCTCTTTTTTTAAAGTAAGAATGTGCGCCCACTTGTCAAGTGCTAAAATGCTCATTGGTGTAAAAAATGAAAATGTCCTTAAGTAGTTGCTTTAAAAAAAAAGCTGACCGCTTCAAAAATGTCATATTTCTGAGAACTACGACTATGATTACAGTCCTCACAAAATGATCGCAGTATAGAGGACTGCGACTATGATCGCAATCCTCACAAAAAATACCTTATTTCTGAGGACTGTGACTATGATTGCAACCTTCACAAAATAGTCTCAACCCTATTCTATGGACTGTGATATTTAAACTATTGATCACAGTCCTCAAAATGCACTATTTATGAAGACTGCGACACTAAAAAAATGTATGTTTTGAAGTCTTTATAGGATTGCGATCATAATCACAATTTCTTTATTAGGATTGCGATCATGAACGCAGTATTCATAAAAATATCCTATATTTGAGTTTTTTTATGAGGACCACGACCATGATCATAGTCCAAAAGAGGAGTGCGACCTCACAGGATGCCCTATTTTTGAGTGTTTGAGATGACTGCGATTGGTCGCAGTACTCTATATTAAGAATGCGATCATGAGTCCCAATCCTTATATCAGCATCGCCATCATTAGCAGACCCCATCTATTGACATTGAATGATCGTAATACTTTCAGATCTAAACACAAATAAAATCATCGCAAACACAAACAACAAGATCTGTAAGATCGATCCCAAAAAAAATTCCAAGGGTCGCCCCCGACCCAGGAGGGCTTCTCGCCCCCTTCCAACCCCCTCGATGATCTGACCACGCAGCCTGACCTGCGAATAACTCTGCATCGAGGTCAAAGTTGAGGGGAAGAGCAACATCGAGAGTGATGTGGAAGGATAAAGATGAATAAAAATAAATAAAGACGGATAGTTAGGAGGAATCAGTTTATGCTGACGTGGATGAGGTTGTAACGAACAAATTATGAAGTTACGTTTTTTTTTCTAATATGAAGCGAAATAGGTGGCTGTAGAAATTTTTTCCAAAGTTTAATTATAGTTGAAAATTTTTAAAAAGAACAAAATAATTATTTATACCTTATACTATTAACAATACCATTATTAATATTTAAACCAATACTGAACATATCAAGAATTAAATTTGTTTTGATTTATTTATATGGACAATTTTTTTGATAAATAAATATTTCTATAAAGTTAATTATTATTTTATTATACTTGAGCAGATATTTTATAAACAAAAGAAATATTAAAATAAAAAAATATAAATATGTACATATTAATAATATAAAATTTTATACGAATAATAATATTATAAATAATTTTATGGAATAAATATATATATATATATATATATATATATATTATATTTAGAATAACACCAATTTTTAAGAAAAATATAATTTTAGATAGGGCATTTCGCTACACCCCCTTATGTTGAACCGTAATTAGAAAAAAAACTCAGCTTCATAATTTTGTTGTTTTAGCTGCCTTCTTTTTTAAAGAGAATGTGCGCCTACGTGTCAAGCGCTGAAGCGCTCATTAGCGGCGAAAGACGAAAACGCTCCTAAGTAATCGCTCAAAAAAAACGGCTCACTTCGGATGTGCCCTATTTTGAGGACTGCGATTATGATCGCAGTCCTCACAAAATGATCACAGTAAAGAGGACTGCGACTATGATTGCAGTTCTCACAAAAATGCCTTATTTCTGAGAACTATGAATATGATCGCAATTCTCACAAAAATGATCACAGCATATTTCTGAGGATTACGATTGGTCGCAATCATCATAAATGCATTATTTATAAGGACTGCGAGCATGATCACAGTCCTCAAAAAATATCATGTTTTTGAGTCTTTATAGGATTGTGATCATAATCGCAGTCCTCTTTATTATGACTGTGATCATTATCACTGTATTCTCAAAAAAAATCCTATATTTGAGTCTTTTGAGGACTGCGACCATGATCACAATTTAAAAGAAGACTGCGACAATCATAGTCATCACGGAATGCCCCATTTTTTGAGTTTTTGTGAGGACTGTGACTATGATCGAAGTCCTCACAAATGCCCTATTTCTGAGTCAGCTCTCACAAGATGTCTTATTCTGAGTCAGTCCTCACAGAGAACTATGATCTGAGTTACAATCATCATATCTGCATCACCATCATCAGCATATCTCATTCACTGACATCGAATGATCCTAATGCTTTTCATATCTAAACTCAAATAAAACTTATCGCGAGCACAAATAAAACAAGATATGCAAAAAAAGTTTGATCCCAAAAAAAAAATTTCAGGCCCCCGCCCTCCTTTTAACCCACAGCGACTTGAATGCGCAGGTCGACTCGTGAATTTTTTGTATTGGGCTCAAAGTTGAGGGGAGAGCAACGTAAGAGGCAATTGGAAAGATAAAATAGGAAATGAAAATATATAAATAAGCTATGGTCCGGGAGGAATAAGTTTATACTGACGTGAATGAGTTGTAGAGAATCAAATTATGGCACTGAGTTTTTCTAATTATGAAGCATGTAGGCGGCTGTAGTGTAAATATTTCAATTTTAGAATAAATAATTATAATTTATATAATTTTTAAAGAAATAAATATAATTTATATAATTACAAAATAAATAAATTAATAAAACTAATAATATTAATATAAATTAATACAGGCATTACCCAAGCCCAAGCCCATGGGTCTGGCCAATTTTCCCCATTCTCTTTCTTTTCTTTAATTTTCATTTCTTTTCTCTAATTTATTTTTCTTCTCTTTTTCTTTTCTTTTTATCCTTTTCTCTCTGTCTATGGGTTCTCTCCTGTCTTCTCCTCTTTTCTACTCCTCTCTCTCTCTTTCTTAACTCTCTCTCTCGCTCTCTGTCTCTCTCTCCTCCACCTCCCTCCCTCCCCTCTTTCTCTTTATCTCTCGCACTCTCTCTCGGATTCTCTCTCTACTAATCTCTTCTTCTCTTTCTTTCTTTACTTCTCTCTCTTAAAATTTTTCTCTTCCATTGCGTCGACAGCGCTGCCATCGACCGGCTTAGGAACGTTGCTGGCACTGCCTAGCCACCACCATCACCGATACCTTCTTCCTCCTCTCCCTGGCCCCTCTTTCTCTTTCTTTCTTATGGATTCAAACTAGATCCAAACCTGACCCGACCTGACAATTAACCCTACCCACATCGCTTAAACTATTGGGTTTGGGTTATTAGATCATATCCAACCTGACCCGAAAGCAACCCGAACCCGCACCCAAACAAAAGAAAGATAAAATTTTTATATCCCCTGATGAGTGAAATATTTATATTTTAGACCTTATAATTACATGACTAACCAATTTTTATTAATTTTGATATTCGGGCAATATCTCAGTCATTCGGAGTCCAATGTGGATGATTCTTGAACCGTTGGAATCGAAGAGGCGAGAACTACACATTCGTGGTCAATACAGAACTCAGAGGTTGTAGAATCTCTGTAGATTCCAAAATTAAGTCATGTTTGGTTTTAACTTTTTCGATCGATTATATTTTTAATTAATATGAGTGCTTTTAAATCATTCTTCAATAAATCATAGTTTATATTTATTTATTTGATATAAAATCATGTTGATTAAATATTATTAATTTAAATAAATAAATATTGTATAATAATTTATCTATAAAATTTATGGAATAATTACATCCTTTATTTAAAATTTAAATATAGTGAACTATAAATTAGTTTTCTTGTAAACAAAATTTTCAGATAACATGACCTAGAATTCCTGTTTACCATAATAAAGTAATTGAACCAATGGAATATTATATATAAGTTTTAGTTAGATAATGTTACAAAATCACTGGAACAAGCACTATTATATTGGACACATGTTTCTGATTTGAGAATTACTGTTATATACATGCATATTTCTGTACATTTGTGTTTCTTGATCGTGAACATTGTAATTTACATAATCTCGTATCACCATTACATGGATTACTGTTACTTGAATGTTCATGTAATCCTGTTACATGGATTCACCTGAGTTCATGACCGATTTTTCTGTCACTGTTACATGAATACTGTTACCTGACTGTTTCAATGTCATTGTTATTGACATGACACCCACGTTATGGTCATGTTGTGATGCGGGATGCAGAAGCGAAATGAACTCTAGAGGGAAACTTCAGGTAGAAAGTACTCGAATCCACAAACACAACACTCGAAACCACGAGTAATTTACTCGATCCACGAGCAAAGATAGTAACTCGAATTCACGAGCAATTGGAGAGATAAACTCAATTTTATTAATTTCAATAATACCAAATACAAAAGATATAAGGGCCTTTTATAGGCTTACAAAAATACTAATCCCACTAGAAAACTATAATCTATTCCTAAAAGAAAACAAAAAGATTAAAAGAGTCTTAATCCATTTAAAAAACTAATTCTAATCAAAGAAAATAAAATAAAACTAAAGAAATTCTTTAGGTTTTCTAATTAAAGAAGCCTTCAGAAATCCTTGTCTCTTCAGGAATCCAACTGGAAGTCAATCTAGAAATTCTACTATTTGTTATCCTGCTCTCCTACATCAGTCCTCTTTCTTCAAAAGAACTCGCTCGAGTTTCTATTAGGATATAACTACTTGGTAGGGACTCTTTAAGTTGGGATTCTATCTCTCCTCAAATATACCATCATCATATCTTCTTCCTCGAAAAGTTCTCTTGTCTATCTTATCAGTTGCTGCCTTATACTTCTTATTGGTCTTCTCAATTTTTAATTGAACCTCTCTTCTACATCCTTTGAACAGCGAACCGTGTTGTTGTACACAAATTCTTCTTAAGTAAGGCAAAGTTTGATCCGACGATCTTGATCTCCCTCGAAGGTTTTCATCACAATCCATGTAGCTCAATGAGGATCATGCTTCATTGCGCCATGTACCAATAGTAGGTGATATGAACTAAAAATTGAAAACTTTCATCTTGAGAATTCTTCTCTGTAGGAAATGATCTTCGAAATCATAAAGAATAGACGTATCAGGATGCTGAATGTCTCTCATATATGGCAATCCTTCCGTAATTCGTCATGAATAACTTTTTTGAACTCTTTCAATGATGGTTCTATCTTTTTTGAGAATTTCAGTAGTTAGAGAAACTCTTTCTAAAGCAATACCTTACTTAATTTCCTTGGCTCCATGAAGGACTCGTCTTGATTGCATATGGGCATGAAATTTAGCTTTTCTTCTTTCGGATTAGGAATAGGTGGCATAGGCTGATTGTTGGTTGCAGGTAAGTCAGTCAATGATGAATCTTTCTGGGTTTGACAACTCTTCAATTGGTGTTGTTATTGTAGCTTTGTTGTCTTATTCCACCGATACAATCTCATGAACAGTAAAGATCGAATTCTCATCTCTTTTGCTCCAAAGCAAGGTTTACGAGCTTTTAAAAGTCTCTTCATCCATCTCCACATTTTTATAGGTGCTGTCTTGTCTACATACAGGATGTTTGTCAACTAATTCATCATGTCGTTGTTTTTTTTTTAAGTTTGTAGGTCACAAACTTGACATGTTCTTCTATGAAAATATATTTCATGTCAAACAACTTATCAATTTCGTCTATCGAAAGCAAGATTGACTCAATATCAAGACATCCTTCAAAAGAAGGAATAGAATTAGAAAACTCTCAAGATTTGAGTATCCTCCTTCTTTGTCACGCTAAAATTAAGAAACCTGCTTCCTATTGAGTTTGAAAATTCACTTCTCCTACTAGGAGTAGGATAAACGAACCTCCTTGCTTATCATAGAACATCCACATCTTCATAATCATCATTGTAGTGATAGATGGGACTTCACAGTTCTCTTTATAGAAAAAACCATAAATTAAAGATGTTGTGATGATATCTTAGTGGTGGATGATATAGTGGAGTCGATGATAGTGGGTGATACGATTGACGATCATATCTGCTTCGGTAAATACTATTGGCTAGAATTTGATCATGAACTTAGAGACACCCTTTTGATGGTGTTACCCATCTTTGCAGCAGTGCTAATCCTTGTAGAAAGCCTTGCAGTCTATCGTCGTCTCTTGCCATCGTCAGAAAATAGCAATAGATCTGATACAATTGACACGGAGCGAGAAAGCAAATAACGCCTCTAACGCCACGACCCTGAAAGGAGCCTTCAGGTAGAAAAGTACTCAAATCTATGAGCAAATTCGAATCGATAAGCAATTTCACTCGAATCCACGAGTAAAGGGTAGCAACTCGAATCTATGAGCAATTGGAGAAATAAACTCAATTTATTGATTAAACTTAATACCAAAAACAAAGGATACAATGGCCTTTTATAGGCTTACAAAATTGTATTACTCATACTAGAAAACTATAATTATTCTTAAAAGAAAACAAAAAGAATAAAATAGTCATAATCCATTTAGAAAACTAATTCTAATAAAGAATTTCTTTAGGTTTCCTAATTAAAGAAGCCTCAGAAATCATTATCCCTTCAGGTCCAACTGAAAGTCAATCTGAAAATCTTGCTGTTTGTTCCCTGCTCTCTACATCATGCTAGCAATGCTATAAGATGTGTGAAACTAAGTGTCACACCATACACAAATGTGGTGGGGCCCCACCTCTTGAATCTCATATATCTAATCTCACGTCTCCTATTATCCTGTTTAATGATATAAATACTTCTCATTTCTTGTTATCCTTGTACATGCTATAAGCAATGTTATTGTTTATGATTTACTATACAGTTAAATATAATAAATATAATATGGGGTTGAGAAAAACTTGACGGTTGATTAGGTCTTGTCGGGTGGATGTCCTGGATCCATATTCGTCCCTCTCGTGGATGTGAAAGTGCTGGCT